>CANSZD010002991.1:0-245549 GCA_947648045.1 Beta corolliflora
AAAAGATCACTTAAAACGGAGTTCGAGCGCCGAGAGTTATGACCGTTCAAAGAATCGGGGTGAGTGGAGTAAGGTGTGAAGAATTGGAAGGATGGGTAAGACCATAGAAACAAGTGGACAGTGAGTTAATGGGTGCGATCATACCGGCACTAATGCACCTGGATCCCATCGAACTCCGTAGTTAAACGTGCTTGGCGAGAGTAGTACTAGGATGGGTGACCTCTCTCGGGAAGTCCTTCGTGGTGCACCCCTTTTTCGCCAAAATCCATTTTTTCCCGTGTCCAGCCAATTTTGAGGAGCGCGGGACGCCATGGCGTAGATCTCGAAAAGATAAGCGGTTTGAAAAAACATCACTTAAAACGGAGGTTCGAGCGCAAAAGTTATGAGCGTTCAAAGAATCGGGGTGAGTGGAAGTAAGGTGTGAAGAAGCTGGAAGGATTGGTAAGACCATATAAACAAATTGGAGCAAGTGAGTTAATGGGTGCGATCATACCAAAGACTAATGCACCGGGATCCCATCGAACTTCGTAGTTAAACGTGCTTGGGCGAGAGTAGTACTAGGATGGGTGACCTCCTGGGAAGTCCTCGTGGTGCACCCCCTTTTTTCGCCAAAATCCATTTTCTTTCCGTGTCCAGCCAATTTTTGAGGCGCGGGACGCCTACGGTCGTAGATCTCGAAAAAGATAAGCTGGTTTTGAAGAAAAAGATCACTGAAAGCGAGGTTCGAGCGCGAAGTTATGAGCGTTCAAAGAATCAACGGTGAGTGGAGTAAGGTGTGAAGAACTCGGAAGGGATGGGTAAGACCATATTAACAAATTGGAGCAATGAGTTAATGGGTGCGATCATACCAGCCCTAATGCACCGGATCCCATCGAACTCCTAGTTAAGCGTGCTTGGCGAGAGTAGTACTAGGATGGGTGACCTCATGGGAAGTCCTCGTGTTGCACCCCTTTTTCGAAAAATCATTTTTTTGCCGTTTCCACCCAATTTTTGAGGAGGACGGGACGCCACGGCGTAGATATCGAAAAAGATAAGCGGTTTGAAAAAAGTTCACTTAAAACGGAGGTCCGAGCGCGAAGTTATGACCGTTCAAAGAATCAAAGGGGTGAGTGGAGTAAGGTGTGAAGAACTGGAAGGATGGGTAAGACCATATAAACAAATTGGAGCGATGAGTTTATGGGATGCGGTCATACCAAACACTTATGCACCTGATCCCATCGAACTCCGCGCTTAAGCGTGCTTAGGCGAGAATAGTACGAGGATGGGTGACCTCATGGGAAGTCCTTGTGTTGCACCCCCTTTTTCGCCAAAATCATTTTTTCCCGTTTCCGCACAATTTTTGAGGAGCGCGGGACGCCACGGCGTAGATCTCGAAAAGATAAGCGGTTTGAAAAAATAAGATCGGCCGAAACAGAGGTCCAAGCGGGGTTATGAACGTTCAAAGAATTAGTGGTGAGTGGGGTAAGGTGTGAAGAACCGGAAGAATGGGTAAGACCATATAAACAAATTGGAGCGACCAGTTAATGGGTGCGATTATACTAGCACTAATGCACCTGATCCCATCGAACTCCGTAGTTAAACGTGCTTGGCGAGAGTAGTACTAGGATGGGTGACCTCCTGGGAAGTCCTCTTGGTGCACCCCTTTTTCGCCAAAATCCATTTTTTCCCGTGTCCACCAATTTTTGAGGAGCGTGGGATGCCATGGCGTAGATCTCGAAAAGATAAGCGGTTTGAAAAAAAAGATCACTTTAAACGGAGGTCCGAGCGCGAGGTTATGACCGTTCAAAGAATGCAGGGGTGAGTGGAGTAAGGTGTGAAGAATTGGAAGGATGGGTAAGACCATAGAAATAAATTGGAGCAGTGAGTTTATGGGTGCGATCATACCAGCACTAATGCACCGGATCCCATCGAACTCCGTAGCTAAACGTGCTTGGCGAGTGAGTACTGGGATGGGTGACCTCCTCGGGAAGTCCTCGTGGTGCACCCCTTTTTTCGCCAAAATCCATTTTTTCCCGTGTCCAACCAATTTTGAGGAGCGCGGGACGCCATGGCGTAGATATCGAAAAGATAAGCGGTTTGAAAAAAGATCACTTAAAACGGGAGGTTCGAGCGCGGGTTATGAGCGTTCAAAGAATCAAAGTGAGTGGAGTAAGGTGTGAAGAACTCGGAAGGATTGGTAAGACCATATAAACAAATTGGAGCAAAGTGAGTTAATGGGTGCGATCATACCAGCACTAATGCACCGGATCCCATCGAACTCCGTAGTTAAACGTGCTTGGGCGAGAGTAGTACTAGGATGGGTGACCTCCGGGAAGTCCTCGTGGTGCACCCCTTTTTCGCCAAAATCCATTTTTTTCCGTGTCCAGCCAATTTTGAGGAGCGCGGACGCCACTGCGTAGATCTCGAAAAGATAAGCGGTTTGAAGAAAAAGATCACCGAAACAGAGGTTCGAGCGCGAGGTTATGAGCGTTCAAAGAATCGGGGTGAGTGGGGTAAGGTGTGAAGAACTTGAAGGATGGGTAAGACCATATTAACAAATTGGAGCAAAGGAGTTAATGGGTGCGATCATACCTGCCCCCAATGCACCGGATCCCATCGAACTCCGTAGTTAAGCGTGCTGGGGCGAGTAGTACTAGGATGGGTGACCTCGTGGGAAGTCCTCGTGTTGCACCCCTTTTTTCGAAAAAAATCATTTTTTTGCCGTTTCCACCCAATTTTGAGGAGCGGGACGCCACGGCGTAGATATCGAAAAAGATAAGCGGTTTGAAAAAAGTTCACTTAAAACGGAGGTCCGAGCGCAGGGTTATGACCGTTCAAAGAATCAGGGTGAGTGGAGTAAGGTGTGAAGAATCGGAAGGATGGGTAAGACCATATAAACAAAATGGAGCAATGAGTTTATGGGTGCGGTCATACCAGCACTTATGCACCCGATCCCATCGAACTCCCAGCTTAAGCGTGCTTAAAGGCGAGAATAGTACGAGGATGGGTGACCTCATGGGAAGTCCTCATGTTGCACCCCTTTTTCGCCAAAATCAATTTTTTCCCGTTTCCAACAATTTTGAGGAGCGCGGACGCCACGGCGTAGATCTCGAAAAGATAAGCGGTTTGAAAAAATAAGATCGGCCCAAAACGGAGGTCCAAGCGCGAGGTTATGAACGTTCAATGAATTAGTGGTGAGTGGGGTAAGGTGTGAAGAACTGGGAAGAATGGGTAAGACCATATAAACAAATTGGAGCAGTCAGTTAATGGGTGCGATTATACTAGCACTAATGCACCGGATCCCATCAGAACTCCGTAGTTAAACGTGCTTGGGCGAGAGTAGTACTAGGATGGGTGACCTCCGGGAAGTCCTCTTGGTGCACCCCTTTTTCGCCAAAATCCATTTTTTTCCCGTGTCGGCCAATTTTTGAGGAGCGTGGGACGCCATGGCGTAGATCTCGAAAAGATAAGCGGTTTGAAAAAAAAGATCACTTAAACGGAGGTCCGAGCGCGAAGTTATGACCGTTCAAAGAATCTGGGGTGAGTGGAGTAAGGTGTGAAGAATTGGAAGGATGGGTAAGACCATAGAAACAAGTTGGAGCAGTGAGTTAATGGGTGCGATCATACCAGCACTAATGCACCGGATCCCATCAGAACTCCGTAGTTAAACGTGCTTGGGCGAGAGTAGTACTAGGATGGGTGACCTCCCGGGAAGTCCTCGTGGTGCACCCCTTTTTCGCCAAAATCCATTTTTTCCCGTGTCCAGCCAATTTTTGAGGAGCGCGGGACGCCATGGCGTAGATCTCGAAAAAGATAAGCGGTTTTGAAAAAAAGATCACTTAAAAGGAGGTTCGAGCGCAAAGTTATGAGCGTTCAAAGAATCAAGGTGAGTGGAGTAAGGTGTGAAGAATCTGGAAGGATTGGTAAGACCATATAAACAAATTGGAGCAGTGAGTTAATGGGTGCGATCATACCAGCACTAATGCACCGGATCCCATCAGAACTCCGTAGTTAAACGTGCTTGGGCGAGAGTAGTACTAGGATGGGTGACCTCTGGGGAAGTCCTCGTGGTGCACCCCTTTTTCGCCAAAATCCATTTCTTCCCGTGTCCAACCAATTTTGAGGAGCGCGGGACGCCACGGCGTAGATCTCGAAAAAGATAAGCGGTTTGAAGAAAAAGATCACCTAAAACGGAGGTTCGAGCGAAGTTATGAGCGTTCAAAGAATCAAGGTGAGTGGGAGTAAGGTGTGAAGAACTCGGAAGGATGGGTAAGACCATATTAACAAATTGGAGCAAGTGAGTTAATGGGTGCGATCATACCTGCCCTAATGCACCGGATCCCATCGAACTCCGTAGTTAAGCGTGCTTGGGCGAGAGTAGTACTAGGATGGGTGACCTCACGGGAAGTCCTCGTGTTGCACCCCCTTTTTCGCAAAAATCATTTTTTTGCCGTTTCCACCCAATTTTTGAGGAGGACCCGGGACGCCACGGCAGTAGATATCGAAAAGATAAGCGGTTTGAAAAAAGTTCACTTAAAACGGAGGTCCGAGCGCGAAGTTATGACCGGTTCAAAGAATCAAGGGGTGAGTGGAGTAAGGTGTGAAGAATCTGGAAGGATGGGTAAGACCATATAAACAAATTGGAGCAAAGTGAGTTTATGGGTGCGGTCATACCAAGCACTTATGCACCCGATCCCATCGGGAACTCCGTGATTAAGCGTGCTTAGGCGAGAATAGTACGAGGATGGGTGACCTCACGGGAAGTCCTTGTGTTGCACCCCTTTTTCGCCAAAATCAATTTTTTTCCCCGTTTCCGGAACAATTTTTGAGGAGCGCGGGGACGCCACGGCGTAGATCTCGAAAAAGATAAGCGGTTTGAAAAAATAAGATCGCCGAAACAGAGGTCAAGCGAAGTTATGAACGTTCAATGAATTAGTGGTGGAGTGGGGTAAGGTGTGAAGAACTGGAAGAATGGGTAAGACCATATAAACAAATTGGAGCAGTCAGTTAATGGGTGCGATTATACTTGCACTAATGCACCGGATCCCATCAGAACTCCGTAGTTAAACGTGCTTGGGCGAGAGTAGTACTAGGATGGGTGACCTCTGGGAAGTCCTCTTGGTGCACCCCCTTTTTCGCCAAAATCCATTTTTTCCCGTGTCCAGCCAATTTTTGAGGAGCGTGGGACGCCATGGCGTAGATCTCGAAAAGATAAGCGGTTTGAAAAAAAGATCACTTAAAAACGGTCCGAGCGCGAAGTTATGACCGTTCAAAGAATCTAGGGTGAGTGGAGTAAGGTGTGAAGAATTGGAAGGATGGGTAAGACCATAGAAACAAATTGGAGCAGTGAGTTAATGGGTGCGATCATACCAGCACTAATGCACCGGATCCCATCAGAACTCCGTAGTTAAACGTGCTTGGGCGAGAGTAGTACTAGGATGGGTGACCTCCTGGGAAGTCCTCGTGGTGCACCCCTTTTTTCGCCAAAATCCATTTTTTTCCCGTGTCCAGCCAATTTTTGAGGAGCGCGGGACGCCATGGCGTAGATCTCGAAAAGATAAGCGGTTTGAAAAAAGATCACTTAAAACGGAGGTTCGAGCGCAAAGTTATGAGCGTTCAAAGAATCAGGGGTGAGTGGAGTAAGGTGTGAAGAACTGGAAGGATTGGTAAGACCATATAAACAAATTGGAGCAGTGAGTTAATGGGTGCGATCATACCAGCACTAATGCAGGATCCCATCGAACTCGCGTAGTTAAACGTGCTTTGGGCGAGAGTAGTACTAGGATGGGTGACCTCCCGGGAAGTCCTCGTGGTGCACCCCTTTTTTTCGCCAAAATCCATTTCTTCCCGTGTCCAGCCAATTTTTGAGGAGCGGGACGCCACCGCGTAGATCTCGAAAAGATAAGCGGTTTGAAGAAAAAGATCACCGAAACGGAGGTTCGAGCGCGAGGTTATGAGCGTTCAAAGAATCAAGGTGAGTGGAGTAAGGTGTGAAGAACTGGAAGGATGGGTAAGACCATATTAACAAATTGGAGCAAAGGAGTTAATGGGTGCGATCATACCAAACCCTAATGCACCGGATCCCATCAGAACTCCGCAGTTAAGCGTGCTCGGGCGAGAGTAGTACTAGGATGGGTGACGTCGCTACGGGAAGTCCTCGTGTTGCACCCCTTTTTCGAAAAAATCATTTTTTTGCCGTTTCCACCCAATTTTTGAGGAGGACGGGGACGCCACGGCGTAGATATCGAAAAAAAAGATAAGCGGTTTGAAAAAAGTTCACTTAAAACGGAGGTCCGAGCGCGAAGTTATGACCGTTCAAAGAATCAGGGGTGAGTGGAGTAAGGTGTGAAGAACTGGAAGGATGGGTAAGACCATATAAACAAATTGGAGCAGTGAGTTTATGGGTGCGGTCATACCAGCACTTATGCACCCGATCCCATCGAACTCCAGCTTAAGCGTGCTTAGGCGAGAATAGTACGAGGATGGGTGACCTCATGGGAAGTCCTCAGTGTCGCACCCCTTTTTCGCCAAAATCAATTTTTTTCCCCGTTTCCAAGCACAATTTTGAGGGAGCGCGGGACGCCTACGGCATAGATCTCGAAAAGATAAGCGGGTTTGAAAAATTAAGATCGCCAGAAACAGAGGTCCAAGCGCGAAGTTATGAACGTTCAATGAATTAGTGGTGAGTGGGGTAAGGTGTGAAGAACTCGGAAGAATGGGTAAGACCATATAAACAAATTGGAGCAATAAGTTCATGGGTGCGATTATACTAGACCACTAATGCACGATCCCATCGGAACTCCGTAGTTAAACGTGCTTGGCGAGAGTAGTACTGGGATGGGTGACCTCCTGGGAAGCTCCTCTTGGTGCACCCCTTTTTTCGCCAAAATCCATTTTTTTCCCGTGTCCAGCCAATTTTTGAGGAGCGTGGGACGCCATGGCGTAGATCTCGAAAAAAGATAAGCGGTTTGAAAAAAAGATCACTTAAAAACGGAGGTCGGCGCGAAGTTATGACCGTTCAAAGAATTAGGGTGAGTGGAGTAAGGTGTGAAGAATTGGAAGGATGGGTAAGACCATAGGAAACAAATTGGAGCAAAGGAGTTAATGGGTGCGATCATACCAGGACTAATGCACCTGGATCCCATCGGAACTCCGTAGTTAAACGTGCTTGGCGAGAGTAGTACTAGGATGGGTGACCTCCCCGGGAAGTCCTCGTGGTGCACCCCTTTTTTCGCCAAAATCCATGTTTTCCCGTGTCCAGCCAATTTTGGAGCGCGGGACGCCATGGCGTAGATCTCGAAAAGATAAGCGGTTTGAAAAAAGATCACTTAAAACGGAGGTTCGAGCGCAAAGTTATGAGCGTTCAAAGAATCGAAGGTGAGTGGAGTAAGGTGTGAAGAACTCGGAAGGATTGGTAAGACCATATAAACAAATTGGAGCAAGGAGTTAATGGTGCGATCATACCAGGACTAATGCATCGGATCCCATCGTAACTCCGTAGTTAAACGTGCTTGGCGAGAGTAGTACTAGGATGGGTGACCTCCGGGAAGTCCTCGTGGTGCACCCCTTTTTCGCCAAAATCCATTTTTTCCCGTGTCTACCCAATTTTGAGGAGCGCGGGACGCCACGGCGTAGATCTCGAAAAGATAAGCGGTTTGAAGAAAAAGATCCTTGAAAACGGAGGTTCGAGCGCGAGGTTATGAGCGTTCAAAGAATTAGGGTGAGTGGGGTAAGGTGTGAAGAACTCGGAAGGATGGGTAAGACCATATTAACAAATTGGGAAAGTGAGTTAATGGGTGCGATCATACCAGGCCCTAATGCACCGGATCCCATCGAACTCCGCAGCTTAAGCGTGCTCGGGCGAGAGTAGTACCTAGGATGGGTGACCTCATGGGAAGTCCACGTGTTGCACCCCTTTTTCGAAAAATCATTTTTTTGCCGTTTCCACCCAATTTTTGAGGGAGGGCCGGACGCCACGGCGTAGATATCGAAAAGATAAGCGGTTTGAAAAAAAGTTCACTTAAAACGGAGGTCCGAGCGCGAAGTTATGACCGTTCAAAGAATCAGGGGTGAGTGGAGTAAGGTGTGAAGAACTGGAAGGATGGGTAAGACCATATAAACAAATTGGAGCAGTGAGTTTATGGGTGCGGTCATACCAGCACTTATGCACCTGATCCCATCAGAACTCCGCAGTTAAGCGTGCTTGGACGAGAATAGTACGAGGATGGGTGACCTCATGGGAAGTCCTTGTGTTGCACCCCTTTTTTCGCCAAAATCAATTTTTTCCCGTTTCCAGCCAATTTTTGAGGAGCGCGGGACGCCACGGCGTAGATCTCGAAAAGATAAGCGGTTTGAAAAAATAAGATCGCTGAAAACAGAGGTCCAAGCGCGAAGTTATGAATGTTCAATGAATTAGTGGTGAGTGGGGTAAGGTGTGAAGAACTGGAAGGATGGGTAAGACCATATAAACAAATTGGAGCAGTGAGTTAATCGGTGCGATTATACCAGCACTAATGCACCGGATCCCATCAGAACTCCGTAGTTAAACGTGCTTGGGCGAGAGTAGTACTAGGATGGGTGACCTCCTGGGAAGTCCTCGTGGTGCACCCCTTTTTTCGCCAAAATATATTTTTTCCCGTGTCCAGCCAATTTTTGAGGAGCGCGGGACGCCACGGCATAGATCTCGAAAAGATAAGCGGTTTGAAGAAAAAGATCACTGAAAACGGAGGTCCGAGCACGAAGTTATGAGCGTTCAAAGAATCAGGGGTGAGTAGGGCAAGGTGTGAAGAACTGGAAGGATGGGTAAGACCATATTAACAAATTGGAGAAGTGAGTTAATGGGTGCGATCACACCAGCCTTAATGCACCGGATCCCATCAGAACTCCGCAGTTAAGCGTGCTTGGGCGAGAGTAGTACGAGGATGGGTGACCTTATGGGAAGTCCTTGTGTTGCACCCCTTTTTTCGCCAAAATCCATTTTTTTCCCGTTTCCAGCCAATTTTTGAGGAGCGCGGGACGCCACGGCATAGATCTCGAAAAGATAAGCCGTTTGAAAAAATAAGATCACTTAAAACAGAGGTCCAAGCCGAGGTTATGAACGTTCAAAGAATTAGTGGTGAGCTGGGTAAGGTGTGAAGAACTGGAAGGATGGGTAAGACCATATAAACAAATTGGAGCAAAGTGAGTTAATCAGGTGCGATTATACCACAGCACTAATGCACCGGATCCCATCAGAACTCCGTAGTTAAACGTGCTTGGGCGAGAGTAGTACTAGGATGGGTGACCTCCCGGGAAGTCCTCGTGGTGCACCCCTTTTTCGCCAAAATCTTTTTTTTCCCGTGTCCAGCCAATTTTTGAGGAGCGCGGGACGCCACGGCGTAGATCTCGAAAAGATAAGCGGTTTGAAGAAAAAGATCACTGAAAACGGAGGTCCGAGCACGAAGTTATGAGCGTTCAAAGAATCAGGGGTGAGTAGGGCAAGGTGTGAAGAACTGGAAGGATGGGTAAGACCATATTAACAAATTGGAGAAGTGAGTTAATGGGTGCGATCATACCAGCCCTTATGCACCGGATCCCATTAGAACTCCGCAGTTAAGCGTGCTTGGGCGAGAATAGTACGAGGATGGGTGACCTCATGGGAAGTCCTCAGGTTGCACCCCCTTTTTCGCCAAAATCATTTTTTTCCGTTTCCCACCAATTTTTGAGGAGCGCGGGACGCCACGGCGTAGATCTCGAAAAAGATAAGCGGTTTGAAAAAATAAGATCGCGAAAACAGGAGGTCCAAAGCGAAGTTATGAACGTTCAATGAATTAGTGGTGAGTGGGGTAAGGTGTGAAGAACTGGAAGGATGGGTAAGACCATATAAACAAATTGGAGCGAATGAGTTAATGGGTGCGATTATACTAGCACTAATGCACCTGATCCCATCGTAACTCCGTAGTTAAACGTGCTTGGGGCGAGAGTAGTACTAGGATGGGTGACCTCCCGGAATTCCTCGTGGTGCACCCCTTTTTCGCCAAAATCCATTTTTTCCCGTGTCCACCCAATTTTGAGGAGCGCGGGTGCCACTGGCGTAGATCTCGAAAAAAGATAAGCGGTTTGAAGAAAAAGATCACCGTAAAACGAAGGTTCGAGCGCGGGGTTATGAGCGTTCAAAGAATCGAAGGTGAGTGGAGTAAGGTGTGAAGAACTTGGAAGGATGGGTAAGACCATATTAACAAATTGGAGCAAGATGAGTTAATGGGTGCGATCATACCAGCACTAATGCACCGGGATCCCATCAGAACTCCGCAGTTAAGCGTGCTTGGGCGAGAGTAGTACTAGGATGGGTGACCTCATGGGAAGTCCTCGTGTTGCACCCTTTTTTGAAAAAATCATTTTTTTGCCGTTTCCACCCAATTTTTTAGGAGGACGGGACGCCACGACGTAGATATCGAAAAGATAAGCGGTTTGAAAAAAGTTCACTTAAAACGGAGGTCCGAGCGAAGTTATGACCGTTCAAAGAATCAAGGTGAGTGGAGTAAGGTGTGAAGAACTGGAAGGATGGGTAAGACCATATAAACAAATTGGAGCTGGTGAGTTTATGGGTGCGGTCATACCAGCAGACTTATGCACCCGATCCCATCGTAACTCCGCAGTTAAGCGTGCTTCGGGCGAGAATAGTACGAGGATGGGTGACCTCATGGGAAGTCCTCGTAGTTGCACCCCTTTTTTCGCCAAAATCAATTTTTTTCCCGTTTCCACCAATTTTGAGGAGCGCGGGACGCCACGGCGTAGATCTCGAAATGATAAGCGGTTTGAAAAAATAAGATCGCCGATAAACAAGAGGTCCAAGCGCAGGTTATCAACGTTCAATGAATTAGTAGTGAGTGGGGTAAGGTGTGAAGAACTGGAAGGATGGGTAAGACCATATAAACAAATTGGAGCAAAGTGAGTTAATGGGTGCGATTATACTAGCACTAATGCACTGGATCCCATCGAACTCCGTAGTTAAACGTGCTTCGGGCGAGAGTAGTATTAGGATGGGTGACCTCCCGGGAAGTCCACTGGTGCACCCCTTTTTTCGCCAAAATCCATTTTTTTCCCGTGTCCAGCCAATTTTTGAGGAGCGCGGGACGCCGCGGCGTAGATCTCCAAAAAGATAAGCGGTTTGAAGAAAAGATCACCGAAACTGAGGTCCGAGCGCGAAGTTATGAGCGTTCAAAGAATCGGGGTGAGTGGGGGCAAGGTGTGAAGAACTGGAAGGATGGGTAAGACCATATTAACAAATTGGAGCAAAGGAGTTAATGGGTGCGATCATACCAGCCCTAATGCACCGGATCCCATCGTAACTCCGCAGCTTAAGCGTGCTTGGCGAGAGTAGTACTAGGATGGGTGACCTCATGGGAAGTCCTCGTGTTGCACCCCTTTTTTCGAAAAATCATTTTTTTTCCGGTTTCCACCCAATTTTTGAGGAGCTGGAGGGTGCCACGGCGTAGATCTCGAAAAGATAAGCGGTTTGAAAAAAAAGATCACTTAAAAACTGAGGTCCGAGCGCGAGTTATGACCGTTCAAAGAATCGGGGGTGAGTGGGGTAAGGTGTGAAGAATTGGAAGGATGGGTAAGACCATATAAACAAATTGGAGCAAGTGAGTTAATGGGTGCGATCATACCAAAGCACTAATGCACCGGATCCCATCGAACTCCGTAGTTAAACGTGCTTGGGCGAGAGTAGTACTAGGATGGGTGACCTCATGGGAAGTCCTCAGTGTCGCACCCCTTTTTCGAAAAAATCATTTTTTTCCCGTTTCCACCCAATTTTTGGAGGATGGCGGGATGCCACGGCGTAGATCTCGAAAAGATAAGCGGTTTTGAAAAAAGATCACTTAAAACGGAGGTCCGAGCGCAGTTATGACCATTCAATGAATCGGGGTGAGTGGAGTAAGGTGTGAAGAACCGGAAGGATGGGTAAGACCATATAAACAAATTGGAGCCGTGAGTTTATGGGTGCGGTCATACCAAAGCACTAATGCACCCGATCCCATCGGAACTCCGCGAGAAAGCGTGCTTAGGCGAGAGTAGTATTAGGATGGGTGACCTCATGGGAAGTCCTCGTGTCGCACCCCCCCTTTTTTGCCAAAATCTATTTTTTTCCCGTTTCCTTCCAATTTTTTAGGAGCGCGGGACGCCACGGCGTAGATCTTGAAATGATAAGCGGTTTGAAAAAAAGATCACTGAAAGCGGAGGTCCGAGCGCGAAGTTATGAGCGTTCAAAGAATCAAGGGGGAGTGGGCAAGGTGTGAAGAACCGGAAGGATTGGTAAGACCATATTAACAAATTGGAGCAAATGAGTTAATGGGTGCGATCATACCAGCCCTAATGCACCTGGATCCCATCGAACTCCGTGGTTAAGCGTGCTTGGGCGAGAGTAGTACGAGGATGGGTGACCTCATGGGAAGTCCTTGAGTCGCACCCCTTTTTTTCGCCAAAATCCATTTTTTTCCCGTTTCACCCAATTTTTGAGGAGCGCGGGACGCCACGGCGTAGATCTCGAAAAGATAAGCGGTTTGAAAAAATTAAGATCGCCGAAAACAAGAGGTCCAAGCGGGGTTATGAACGTTCAAAGAATTAGTGGTGAGTGGGGCAAGGTGTGAAGAACTCGGAAGGATGGGTAAGACCATATAAACAAATTGGAGCAGTGAGTTAATCGGTGCGATTATACCAGCACTAATGCACCGGATCCCATCAGAACTCCGTAGTTAAACGTGCTTGGGCGAGAGTAGTACTAGGATGGGTGACCTCCTGGGAAGTCCTCGTGGTGCACCCCCTTTTTCGCCAAAATCATATTTTTTTCCCGTGTCCACCAATTTTTGAGGAGCGCGGGACGCCACGGCGTAGATCTCGAAAAGATAAGCGGTTTAAAGAAAAAGATCACCAAAACGGAGGTCCGAGCACGAAGTTATGAGCGTTCAAAGAATCGAAAGTGAGTAGGGCAAGGTGTGAAGAACCGGAAGGATGGGTAAGACCATATTAACAAATTGGAGCAAGTGAGTTAATGAGTGCGATCATACCAGCCCTAATGCACCGTATCCCATCGAACTGCAGCTTAAGCGTGCTTGGGGCGAAGTAGTACTAGGATGGGTGACCTCATGGGAAGTCCTCGTGTTGCACCACCTTTTTTCGAAAAAATCATTTTTTTCCCGTTTCCACCCAATTTTTGAGGATGGCGGGGATGCCACGGCGTAGATCTCGAAAAAGATAAGCGGTTTGAAAAAAAGATCACATAAAACGGAGGTCCGAGCGCGAAGTTATGACCATTCAATGAATCGAAGGTGAGTGGGTAAGGTGTGAAGAATCTGGAAGGATGGGTAAGACCATATAAACAAATTGGAGCATGTGAGTTTATGGGTGCGGTCATACCAGCACTAATGCACCCGATCCCATCGGAACTCCGCAGGTAAGCGTGCTTAGGCGAGAGTAGTATTAGGATGGGTGACCTCATGGGAAGTCCTCGTGTTGCACCCCCTTTTTTTGCCAAAATCTATTTTTTTCCCGTTTCCTTCCAATTTTTAGGAGCGCGGGCGCCACGGCGTAGATCTTGAAATGATAAGCGGTTTGAAAAAAAGATCACTGAAAGTGGAGGTCCGAGCGCGAAGTTATGAGCGTTCAAAGAATCAGGGGTGAGTGGGGCAAGGTGTGAAGAACTGGAAGGATTGGTAAGACCATATAAACAAATTGGAGCAAAGGAGTTAATGGGTGCGATCATACCAGCCCTAATGCACCGGATCCCATCGTAACTCCGTAGCTTAAGCGTGCTTGGGCGAGAGTAGTACGAGGATGGGTAACCTCATGGGAAGTCCTTGTGTTGCACCCCTTTTTTCGCCAAAATCCATTTTTTTCCCGTTTCCGCCAATTTTGAGGAGCGCGGGACGCCACGGCGTAGATCTCGAAAAAAAGATAAGCGGTTTGAAAAAATAAGATCGCCGAAAAACAGAGGTCCAAGCGCGGAGTTATGAACGTTCAAAGAATTAGTGGTGAGTGGGGTAAGGTGTGAAGAACTGGAAGGATGGGTAAGACCATATAAACAAATTGGAGCAGTGAGTTAATCGGTGCGATTATACCAGCACTAATGCACCGGATCCCATCAGAACTCCGTAGTTAAACGTGCTTGGGCGAGAGTAGTACTAGGATGGGTGACCTCCCGGGAAGTCCTCGTGGTGCACCCCTTTTTCGCCAAAATTATTTTTTTCCCGTGTCCAGCCAATTTTTGAGGAGCGCGGGACGCCACGGCGTAGATCTCGAAAAAAGATAAGCGGTTTAAAGAAAAAGATCACCGAAAACGGAGGTCCGAGCACGTAGTTATGAGCGTTCAAAGAATCAAAGTGAGTAGGGCAAGGTGTGAAGAACTGGAAGGATGGGTAAAATATTAACAAATTGGAGCAATGAGTTAATGGGTGCGATCATACCAGCCTAATGCACCGGATCCCATCGGAACTCCGTAATTAAGCGTGCTTGGGCGAGAGTAGTACGAGGATGGGTGACCTCATGGGAAGTCCTTGTGTTCGCACCCCCTTTTTTTCGCCAAAATACATTTTTTCCCGTTTCCAACCAATTTTTAGGAGCGTGGGACGCCCACGGCGTAGATCTCGAAAAGATAAGCGGTTTGAAAAAATAAGATCGCCGAAAACAGAGGTCCTAGCGCGAAGTTATGAACGTTCAAAGAATTAGTGGTGAGTGGGGTAAGGTGTGAAGAACTGGAAGGATGGGTAAGAACATATAAACAAATTGGAGCAAATGAGTTAATGGGTGCGATCATACCAGGTCTAATGCACCGGATCCCATCAGAACTCCGTAGTTAAACGTGCTTGGGCGAGAGTAGTACTAGGATGGGTGACCTCATGGGAAGTCCTCAGTGTTGCACCCCTTTTTTCGCCAAAATCCATTTTTTTCCCGTTTCCAACCAATTTTTGAGGAGCGCGGACGCCACGGCGTAGATCTCGAAAAAGATAAGCGGTTTGAAAAATTAAGATCGCCGAAAACGAAGGTCCGAGCGCTGAAGTTATGAACGTTCAAAGAATTAGTGGAGTGGGGCAAGGTGTGAAGAACTGGAAGGATGGGTAAGACCATATTAACAAATTGGAGCAAGTGGAGTTAATGGGTGCGATCATACCAGCACTAATGCACCGGATCCCATCAGAACTCCGTAGTTAAACGTGCTTGGGCGAGAGTAGTACTAGGATGGGTGACCTCCTGGGAAGTCCTCGTAGTGGCACCCCCTTTTTCGCCAAAATCCATTTTTTTTCCCGTGTCCAACCAATTTTGAGGAGCGGGACGCCGCGAGCGTAGATCTCGAAAAAGATAAGCGGTTTGAAGAAATAAGATCACCGAAAACAGGAGGTCCGAGCGCGAAGTTATGAGCGTTCAAAGAATTAGTGGTGAGTGGGGCAAGGTGTGAAGAAATGGAAGGATGGGTAAGACCATAATAACAAATTGGAGCAAAGTGAGTTAATGGGTGCGATCATACCAGCACTAATGCACCGGATCCCATCGTAACTCCGTAGCTTAAGCGTGCTTGGCGAGAGTAGTACGAGGATGGGTGACCTCATGGGAAGTCCTCGTGTTGCACCCCCTTTTTCGCCAAAATCCATTTTTTCCCGTTTCCAACCAATTTTTGAGAAGCGCGGGATGCCACGGCGTAGATCTCGAAAAAAGATAAGCGGTTTGAAAAAATAAGATCGACAAAACAGAGGTCCAAGCGCGAAGTTATGAACGTTCAAAGAATTAGTGGTGAGTGGGGTAAGGTGTGAAGAACTCGGAAGGATGGGTAAGACCATATAAACAAATTGGAGCAAGTGAGTTAATGGGTGCGATCATAACCTAACACTAATGCACCGGATCTCATCGAACTCCGTAGTTAAACGTGCTTCGGGGCGAGAGTAGTACTAGGATGGGTGACCTCCTGGGAAGTCCTCGTAGTGCACCCCCTTTTTTTCGCCAAAATCCATTTTATCCCGTGTCCAGCCAATTTTTGAGGAGCGGGGACGCCGCGGCGTAGATCTCGAAAAGATAAGCGGTTTGAAGAAAAAGATCACTGAAAACGGAGGTCCGTGCGGGAAGTTATGAGCGTTCAAAGAATCAGGGGGAGTGGGGCAAGGTGTGAAGAACCGGGAAGGATGGGTAAGACCATATTAACAAATTGGAGCAAAGTGAGTTAATGGGTGAGATCATAACAACCCTAATGCACCGGATCCCATCGAACTCCGCTGCTTAAGCGTGCTTGGGCGAGAATAGTACGAGGATGGGTGACCTCATGGGAAGTCCTTGTGTTGCACCCCTTTTTTCGCCAAAATCCATTTTTTTCCCGTTTCCACCCAATTTTTGAGGAGCGCAGACGCCACGGCGTAGATCTCGAAAAAAAAAAAGCGGTTTGAAAAAATAAGATCGCCAAAACAGAGGTCCAAGAGCGAAGTTATGAACGTTCAATGAATTAGGGGTGAGTGGGGTAAGGTGTGAAGAACTGGAAGGATGGGTAAGACCATATAAACAAATTGGAGCAGTGAGTTAATGGGTGCGATCATACCAAAGACTAATGCACCGGATCCCATCCGAACTCGTAGTTAAACGTGCTTGGGCGAGAGTAGTACTTAGGGATGGGTGACCTCCCCGGGAAGTCCCTCGTGGTGCACCCCTTTTTTCGCCAAAATGAATTTTTCCCGTGTCCACCAATTTTGAGGAGCGCGGGACGCCGCGGCGTAGATCTCCAAAAAGATAAGCGGTTTCAAGAAAAAGATCACCGAAAACGGAGGTCCGAGCGCGAAGTTATGAGCGTTCAAAGAATCGGGTGAGTGGGGCAAGGTGTGAAGAACTGGAAGGATGGGTAAGACCATATTAACAAATTGGAGCAATGAGTTAATGGGTGCGGTCATACCAGCTCCTAATGTACCGGATCCCATCGTAACTCCGCAGCTTAAGCGTGCTTGGCGAGAGTAGTACTAGGATGGGTGACCTCATGGGAAGTCCTCGTGTTGCACCCTTTTTTCGAAAAAAATCAATTTTTTCCCGTTTCCACCAAAATTTGAGGAGCGCGGGATGCCACGGCGTAGATCTCGAAAAGATAAGCGGTTTGAAGAAAAAGATCACCTGAAAACGGAGGTCCGAGCGCGGAAGTTATGACCGTTCAAAGAATCAGGGGTGAGTGGAGTAAGGTGTGAAGAACTGGAAGGATGGGTAAGACCATAGAAACAAATTGGAGCAGTGAGTTTATGGGTGCAGTCATACCAGCCCTAATGCACCGGATCCCATCGGAACTCCGTAGCTTAAGCGTGCTTTGGGCGAGAGTAGTACTAGGATGGGTGACCTCATGGGAAGTCCTCGTGTTGCACCCCTTTTTCGAAAAAATCAATTTTTTTCCGGTTTCCACCCAATTTTTGAGGAGCGCGGGACGCCACGGCGTAGATCTCGAAAAGATAAGCGGTTTGAAAAAAAGATCACTTAAAACGGAGGTCCGAGCGAGGTTATGACCGTTCAAAGAATCAAGGTGAGTGGGGTAAGGTGTGAAGAACTGGAAGGATGGGTAAGACCATATAAACAAATTGGAGCAAAGTGAGTTAATGGGTGCGATCATACCAGCAAGACTAATGCACCGGATCCCATTAGAACTCTGTAGTTAAACGTGCTTGGGCGAGAGTAGTACTAGGATGGGTGACCTCCTGGGAAGTCCTCGTGGTGCACCCCTTTTTCGCCAAAATCCATTTTTTCCCGTGTCCGGCCAATTTTTGAGGAGGCGCGGGACGCCATGGCGTAGATCTCGAAAAAGATAAGCGGTTTGAAGAAAAAGATCACTGAAAACGGAGGTCCGAGCGCGAAGTTATGAGCCTTCAAAGAATCGAGGGTGAGTGGGGCAAGGTGTGAAGAACCGGAAGGATGGGTAAGACCATATTAACAAATTGGAGCAAATGAGTTAATGAGTGCGATCATACCAGCCCTAATGCACCGTATACCATCGAACTCGCAGGTTAAGCGTGCTTGGTCGATAGTAGTACTAGGATGGGTGACCTCATGGGAAGTCCTCGTGTTGCACCCCTTTTTTCGAAAAAATCATTTTTTTTCCCGTTTCCACCCAATTTTTGAGGATGGCGGGATGCCACGGCGTAGATCTCGAAAAGATAAGCGGTTTGAAAAAAGATCACTTAAAACGGAGGTCCGACGCGAAGTTATGACCGTTCAATGAATCAAGGTGAGTGGAGTAAGGTGTGAAGAATCTGGAAGGATTGGTAAGACCATATAAACAAATTGAGCCGTGAGTTTATGGGTGCGGTCATACCAAAGACTAATGCACCCGATCCCATCGTAACTCCGTAGAAAGCGTGCTTAGGCGAGAGTAGTACTAGGATGGGTGACCTCATGGGAAGTCCTCGTGTTGCACCCCCCTTTTTTGCCAAAATCTATTTTTTTCCCATTTCCTTCCAATTTTTTAGGAGCGCGGGACGCCACGGCGTAGATCTTGAAATGATAAGCGGTTTGAAAAAAAGATCACTGAAAGCGGAGGTCCGAGCGCGAAGTTATGAGCGTTCAAAGAATCAGGGGTGAGTGGGGCAAGGTGTGAAGAACTGGAAGGATTGGTAAGACCAAATTAATAAATTGGAGCAGTGAGTTAATGGGTGCGATCATACCAGCCCTAATGCACCGGATCCCATCAGAACTCCGCAGTTAAGCGTGCTTGGGCGAGAGTAGTACGAGGATGGGTGACCTCATGGGAAGTCCTTGTGTTGCACCCCTTTTTTCGCCAAAATCCATTTTTTTCCCGTTTCCAGCCTATTTTTGAGGAGCGCGGGACGCCACGGCGTAGATCTCGAAAAAAGATAAGCGGTTTGAAAAATAACAGAAAAAGAGGTCCAAGCGCGAAGTTATGAACGTTCAAAGAATTAGTGGTGAGTGGGGTAAGGTGTGAAGAACTGGAAGGATGGGTAAGACCATATAAACAAATTGGAGCAGTGAGTTAATAGGTGCGATTATACCAAAGCACTAATGCACCGGATCCCATCGTAACTCCGTAGTTAAACGTGCTTGGGCGAGAGTAGTACTAGGATGGGTGACCTCCCGGGAAGTCCTCGTGGTGCACCCCTTTTTCCGCCAAAATATATTTTTTTCCCGTGTCCAGCCAATTTTTGAGGAGCGCGGGACTCCACGGCGTAGATCTCGAAAAGATAAGCGGTTTGAAGAAAAAGATCACTGAAAACGGAGGTCCGAGCACGAAGTTATGAGCGTTCAAAGACTCAGGTGTGAGTAGGGCAAGGTGTGAAGAACTGGAAGGATGGGTAAGACCATATTAACAAATTGGAGCAGTGAGTTAATGGGTGCGATCATACCAGCGCTAATGCACCGGATCCCATCAGAACTCCGTGCTTAAGCGTGCTTGGGCGAGAGTAGTACGAGGATGGGTGACCTCATGGGAAGTCCTTGTGTTGCACCCCTTTTTTCGCCAAAAATACATTTTTTCCCGTTTCCAGCTAATTTTTGAGGAGCGCGGACGCCACGGCGTAGATCTCGAAAAGATAAGCGGTTTGAAAAAATAAGATCGGCCGAAAAACAGAGGTCCTAGCGCGAGTTATGGACGTTCAAAGAATTAGTGGTGAGTGGGGTAAGGTGTGAAGAACTGGAAGGATGGGTAAGAACATATAAACAAATTGGAGCAGTGAGTTAATGGGTGCGATCATACCAGCACTAATGCACCGGATCCCATCAGAACTCCGTAGTTAAACGTGCTTGGGCGAGAGTAGTACTAGGATGGGTGACCTCATGGGAAGTCCTTGTGTTGCACCCCTTTTTTCGCCAAAATCCATATTTTTCCCGTTTCCAACCAATTTTTGAGGAGCGCGGGACGCCACGGCGTAGATCTCGAAAAGATAAGCGGTTTGAAAAATAAGATCGCTTGAAAACAAAGGTCCAAGCGCGAAGTTATGAACGTTCAAAGAATTAGTGGTGACTGGGGTAAGGTGTGAAGTACAGGAAGGATGGGTAAGACCATAAAAACAAATTGGAGCAGTGAGTTAATGGGTGCGATCATACCAGCACTAATGCACCGGATCCCATCGTAACTCCGTAGTTAAACGTGCTTGGGCGAGAGTAGTACTAGGATGGGTGACCTCCCTGGGAAGTCCTCGTGATGCACCCCTTTTTTCGCCAAAATCCATTTTTTTCCCGTGTCCATCCAATTTTGGAGGAGCGGGACGCCGCGGCGTAGATCTCGAAAAAAGATAAGCGGTTTGAAGAAAAAAAGATCACCGAAAACGGAGGTCCGAGCGCGAGGTTATGAGCGTTCAAAGAATCGGAGGTGAGTGGGGCAAGGTGTGAAGAACTGGAAGGATGGGTAAGACCATAATAACAAATTGGAGCAAAGTGAGTTAATGGGTGCGATCATACCAGCTCTAATGCACCGGATCCCACGTCGAACTCCGTAGCTTAAGCGTGCTTGGGCGAGAGCAGGACGAGGATGGGTGACCTCATGGGAAGTCCTTGTGTTGCACCCCTTTTTTCGCCAAAATCCATTTTTTTCCCGTTTCCAACCAATTTTTGAGAGAGCGGGACGCCACGGCGTAGATCTCGAAAAGATAAGCGGTTTGAAAAAATAAGATCGCCGAAACAAGAGGTCCAAGCGCGAGGTTATGAACGTTCAAAGAATTAGTGGTGAGTGGGGTAAGGTGTGAAGACCCGGAAGGATGGGTAAGACCATATAAACAAATTGGAGCAGGTGAGTTAATGGGTGCGATCATACCAAGCACTAATGCACCGGATCTCATCGAACTCCGTAGTTAAACGTGCTTGGGCGAGAGTAGTACTAGGATGGGTGACCTCCGGGAAGTCCTCGTGGTGCACCCCTTTTTCGCCAAAATCCATTTTATCCCGTGTCCAACCAATTTTTGAGGAGCGTGGGACGCCGCGGCTTAGATCTCGAAAAGATAAGCGGTTTCAAGAAAAAGCTCACTGAAAACGGAGGTCCGTGCGCGAAGTTATGAGCGTTCAAAGAATCAGGGGTGAGTGGGGCAAGGTGTGAAGAACTGGAAGGATGGGTAAGACCATATTAACAAATTGGAGCAGTGAGTTAATGGGTGAGATCATAACAACCCTAATGCACCGGATCCCATCGTAACTCCGTGGTTAAGCGTGCTTGGGCGAGAATAGTACGAGGATGGGTGACCTCATGGGAAGTCCTCGTGTTGCACCCCTTTTTTCGCCAAAATCCATTTTTTTTCCGTTTTCCAGCCAATTTTTGACAAGCGCGGGACGCCACGGCGTAGATCTCGAAAAGATAAGCGGTTTGAAAAAATAAGATCGCTGAAAACAGAGGTCCAAGAGCGAAGTTATGAACGTTCAATGAATTAGTGGTGAGTGGGGTAAGGTGTGAAGAACTGGAAGGATGGGTAAGACCATATAAATAAATTGGAGCAGTGAGTTAATGGGTGCGATCATACCAAGCACTAATGCACCCGGATCCCATCGTAACTCCGTAGTTAAACGTGCTTGGGCGAGAGTAGTACTAGGATGGGTGACCTCCTGGGAAGTCCTTGTGGTGCACCCCTTTTTTCGCCAAAATCAATTTTTTCCCGTGTCCACCAATTTTTGAGGAGCGCGGGCGCCGCGCGGCGTAGATCTCAAAAAAGATAAGCGGTTTAGAAGAAAAGATCACCGAAAACGGAGGTCCGAGCGCGAGTTATGAGCGTTCAAAGAATCAGAGGTGAGTGGGGCAAGGTGTGAAGAACTGGAAGGATGGGTAAGACCATATTAACAAAATGGAGCAAAGGAGTTAATGGGTGCGGTCATACCAGCCCTAATGCACCTGGATCCCATCGTAACTCCGCAGTTAAGCGTGCTTGGGGCGAGAGTAGTACTGAGGATGGGTGACCTCATGGGAGCCTCGTGTTGCACCCCTTTTTTGCAAAAATCAATTTTTTTCCGGTTTCCACCGAAATTTGAGGAGCGCGGGATGCCACGACGTAGATCTCGAAAAGATAAGCGGTTTCAAGAAAAAGATCACCGAAAACGAGGTCCCAAGCGCGAAGTTATGACCGTTCAAAGAATCAAAGGGTGAGTGGAGTAAGGTGTGAAGAACTGGAAGGATGGGTAAGACCATATAAACAAATTGGAGCAAAGTGAGTTAATGGGTGCGATCATACCAACACTAATGCACCTGGATCCCATCGTAACTCCTGTAGTTAAACGTGCTTGGGCGAGAGTAGTACTAGGATGGGTCACCTCCGGGAAGTCCTCGTGGTGCACCCCTTTTTCGCCAAAAATCCATTTTTTTCCCGTGTCCACCCAATTTTTGAGGAGCGCGGGACGCCACGGCGTAGATCTCGAAAAGATAAGCGGTTTGAAGAAAAAGATCACTGAAAACGGAGGTCCGAGCGCGAAGTTATGAGCGTTCAAAGAATAATGGGTGAGTGGGGCAAGGTGTGAAGAACTGGAAGGATGGGTAAGACCATATTAACAAATTGGAAGAATGAGTTAATGGAGTGCGATCATACCCAACCCTAATGCACCGGATCCCATCGAACTCCGCATTAAGCGTGCTTGGGCGAGAGTAGTACTAGGATGGGTGACCTCATGGGAAGTCCTCGTGTCGCACACCTTTTTTCGAAAAAATCATTTTTTTTCCCGTTTCCACCCAATTTTTGAGGAGGGCGGGATGCCACGGCGTAGATCTCGAAAAAGATAAGCGGTTTGAAAAAAGATCACTTAAAACGGAGGTCCGAGCGCGAAGTTATGACCGTTCAATGAATCGAAGGTGAGTGGAGTAAGGTGTGAAGAACTGGAAGGATGGGTAAGACCATATAAACAAATTGGAGCAAAGTGAGTTTATGGGTGCGGTCATACCAAAGACTAATGCACCCGATCCCATCGTAACTCCGTAGTAAAGCGTGCTTAGGCGAGAGTAGTACTAGGATGGGTGACCTCATGGGAAGTCCTCGTGTTGCACACCTTTTTTGCCAAAATCAATTTTTTTCCCGTTTCCTTCCAATTTTTAGGAGCACGGGACGCCACGGCGTAGATCTTGAAATGATAAGCGGTTTGAAAAAAAAGATCACTGAAAGCGGAGGTCCGAGCGCGAAGTTATGAGCGTTCAAAGAATCGAGGGTGAGTGGGGCAAGGTGTAAAGAACTGGAAGGATCGGTGAAGACCATATTAACAAATTGGAGCAAGTGAGTTAATGGGTGCAATCATACGCACTAATCACGGAGTACGAGGATGGGTGACCTCATGTGAAGTCCTTGTGTTGCACCCCTTTTTTCGCCAAAATCCAATTTCTTCCCGTTTCCAACCAATTTTTTAAGGAGCGCGGGACGCCACGGCGTAGATCTCGAAAAAGATAAGCGGTTTGAAAAAATAAGATCGGCGAAAAACAGAGGTCCAAGCGCGAAGTTATGAACGTTCAAAGAATTAGTGGTGAGTGGGGTAAGGTGTGAAGAACTGGAAGGATGGGTAAGACCATATAAACAAATTGGAGCAAATGAGTTAATGGGTGCGATTATACCAAAGCACTAATGTACCGGATCCCATCGTAACTCCGTAGTTAAACGTGCTTGGGCGAGAGAAGTACAAGGGGATGGGTGACCTCCGGGAAGTCCTCGTGGTGCACCCCTTTTTTCGCCAAAATATATTTTTTTCCCGTGTCCAGCCAATTTTTTAGGAGCGCGGGATGCCACGGCGTAGATCTCGAAAAGATAAGCGGTTTGAAAAAAAAGATCACTGAAAACGGAGGTCCGAGCGCGAAGTTATGAGCGTTCAAAGAATCAGGGGTGAGTGGGGCAAGGTGTGAAGAACTGGAAGGATGGGTAAGACCATATTAACAAATTGGAGCAGTGAGTTAATGAGTGCGATCATACCAGCCCTAATGCACCGTATCCCATCAGAACTTCGCAGTTAAGCGTGCTTGGGCGATAGTAGTACTTAGGATGGGTGACCTCATGGGAAGTCCTCGTGTCGCACACCTTTTTTCGAAAAAATCATTTTTTTTCCCGTTTCCACCCAATTTTTGAGGAGGGCGGGATGCCACGGCGTAGATCTCGAAAAAGATAAGCGGTTTGAAAAAAAGATCACTTAAAACGGAGGTCCGAGCGCGAAGTTATGACCGTTCAATGAATCAGGGGTGAGTGGAGTAAGGTGTGAAGAACTGGAAGGATGGGTAAGACCATATAAACAAATTGGAGCAGTGAGTTTATGGGTGCGGTCATACCAGCACTAATGCACCTGATCCCATCAGAACTCCGCAAGAAAGCGTGCTTAGGCGAGAGTAGTACTAGGATGGGTGACCTCATGGGAAGTCCTCGTGTTGCACACCTTTTTTGCCAAAATCTATTTTTTTCCCGTTTCCTACCAATTTTTTAGGGAGCACGGGACGCCACGGCGTAGATCTTGAAATGATAAGCGGTTTGAAAAAAAAGATCACCGAAAGCGGAGGTCCGAGCGAAGTTATGAGCGTTCAATGAATCAAGGGTGAGTGGGGCAAGGTGTGAAGAACTGGAAGGATCGGTAAGACCATATTAACAAATTGGAGCAAATGAGTTAATGGGTGCGATCATACCAACCCTAAGTACGAGGATGGGTGACCTCATGTGAAGTCCTTGTGTTGCACCCCTTTTTTCGCCAAAATCCATTTTCTTCCTGTTTTCCGGCCAATTTTTAAGGAGCGCGTGACGCCACGGCGTAGATCTCGAAACGATAAGCGGTTTGAAAAATAAGATCGCCGAAAAAAGAGGTCCAAGCGCGGTTATGAACGTTCAAAGAATTAGTGGTGAGTGGGGTAAGGTGTGAAGAACTGGAAGGATGGGTAAGAACATATAAACAAATTGGAGCAGTGAGTTAATGGGTGCGATTATACCAGCACTAATGCACCGGATCCCATCAGAACTCCGTAGTTAAACGTGCTTCGGGCGAGAGTAGTACTAGGATGGGTGACCTCCCGGGAAGTCCTCGTGGTGCATCCCTTTTTTCGCCAAAATATATTTTTTTCCCGTGTCCAGCCAATTTTTTAGGAACGGGACGCCACGGCGTAGATCTCGAAAAAGATAAGCGGTTTGAAGAAAAAGATCACCGAAAACGGAGATCCGAGCGGGGTTATGAGCGTTCAAAGAATCAAGGGTGAGTAGGGCAAGGTGTGAAGAACTGGAAGGATGGGTAAGACCATATTAACAAATTGGAGGAGTGAGTTAATGGGTGCGATCATACCAGCCCTAATGCACCGGATCCCATCAGAACTCCGGAGTTAAGCGTGCTTGGGCGAGAGTAGTACGAGGATGGGTGACCTCATGGGAAGTCCTTGTGTTGCACCCCTTTTTCGCCAAAATACATTTTTTTCGAGGAGCCTTGGGACGCCACGACGTAGATCTCGAAAAGATAAGCGGTTTGAAAAAATAAGATCGATGAAAACAGAGGTCCTAGCGCAAAGTTATGAACGTTCAAAGAATTAGTGGTGAGTGGGGTAAGGTGTGAAGAACTGGAAGGATGGGTAAGAACATACAAACAAATTGGAGCATGAGTTAATGGGTGCGATCATACCAGCACTAATGCACCGGATCCCATCAGAACTCCGTAGTTAAATGTGCTTTGGCGAGAGTAGTACTAGGATGGGTGACCTCCTGGGAAGTCCTCGTGGTGCACCCCTTTTTTCCCCAAAATCCATTTTTTCCCGTGTCCAACCAATTTTTGAGGAGCGCGGGACGCCACGGCGTAGATCTCGAAAAGATAAGCGGTTTGAAGAAAAAGATCACTCAAAACGGAGGTCCGAGCGCGAAGTTATGAGCGTTCAAAGAATCAGAGGTGAGTGGGGCAAGGTGTGAAGAAACTGGAAGGATGGGTAAGACCATATTAACAAATTGGAGCAAAGTGAGTTAATGAGTGCGATCATACCAGCCCTAATGCACCGTATCCCATCGAAACTCCCAGCTTAAGCGTGCTTGGGGAGAGTAGTACTAGGATGGGTGACCTCATGGGAAGTCCTCGTGTTGCACCCCTTTTTTCGAAAAAATCATTTTTTTCCCGTTTCCACCCAATTTTTGAGGAGGGCGGGATGCCACGGCGTAGATCTCGAAAAGATAAGCGGTTTGAAATAAAGATCACTTAAAACGGAGGTCCGAGCGCGAAGTTATGACCGTTCAAAGAATCAGGGGTGAGTGGAGTAAGGTGTGAAGAACTGGAAGGATGGGTAAGACCATATAAACAAATTGGAGCAGTGAGTTTATGGGTGCGGTCATACCAGCACTAATGCACCTGATCCCATCAGAACTCCGCAGTAAAGCGTGCTTAGGCGAGAGTAGTACTAGGATGGGTGACCTCATGGGAAGTCCTCGTGTTGCACCCCTTTTTTTGCCAAAATCATATTTTTTTCCCGTTTCCTTCCAATTTTTTAGGAGCACGGGACGCCACGGCGTAGATCTTGAAATGATAAGCGGTTTGAAAAAAAAGATCACTGAAAGCGGAAGTCCGAGCGCGGGGTTATGAGCGTTCAAAGAATCGAGGTGAGTGGGGCAAGGTGTGAAGAACTGGAAGGATTGGTAAGACCATATTAACAAATTGGAGCAGTGAGTTAATAGGTGCGATCATACCAGCCCTAATGCACCGGATCCCATCAGAACTCCGCAGTTAAGCGTGCTTGGGCGAGAGTAGTACGAGGATGGGTGACCTCATGGGAAGTCCTTGTGTTGCACCCCTTTTTTCGCCAAAATCCATTTTTTTCCCGTTTCCAGCCAATTTTTGAGGGGCGCGGACGCCGCCGGCGTAGATCTCGAAAAGATAAGCGGTTTGAAAAAATAAGATCGCTGAAAACAGAGGTCCAAGCGTGAAGTTATGAACGTTCAAAGAATTAGTGGTGAGTGGGGTAAGGTGTGAAGAACTGGAAGGATGGGTAAGACCATATAAACAAATTGGAGCAGTGAGTTAATGGGTGCGATTATACCAGCACTAATGCACCGGATCCCATCAGAACTCCGTAGTTAAACGTGCTTGGGCGAGAGTAGTACTAGGATGGGTGACCTCCTGGGAAGTCCTCGTGGTGCACCCCTTTTTTCGCCAAAATATATTTTTTCTTGTGTCCAGCCAATTTTTGAGGAGCGCGGGACGCCGCGGCGTAGATCTCGAAAAGATAAGCGGTTTGAAAGAAAAGATCACCGAAACGGAGGTCCGAGCGCGAAGTTATGAGCGTTCAAAGAATCAGGGGTGAGTGGGGCAAGGTGTGAAGAACTGGAAGGATGGGTAAGACCATATAAACAAATTGGAGCAGTGAGTTAATGGGTGCGATCATACCAGCACTAATGCACCGGATCCCATCAGAACTCCGTAGCTAAACGTGCTTGGGCGAGAGTAGTACTAGGATGGGTGACCTCCTGGGAAGTCCTCGTGGTGCACCCCTTTTTTCGCCAAAATCCATTTTTTCCCGTGTCCAGCCAATTTTGGAGGAGCGCGGGACGCCGCGGCGTAGATCTCGAAATGATAAGCGGTTTGAAGAAAAAGATCACTGAAAACGGAGATCCGAGCGCGAAGTTATGAGCGTTCAATGAATCAGGGGTGAGTGGGGCAAGGTGTGAAGAACTGGAAGGATGGGTAAGACCATATTAACAAATTGGAGCAGTGAGTTAATGGGTGCGATCATACCAGCCCCTAATGCACCGGGATCCCATCGAACTCCGCAGTTAAGCGTGCTTGGGCGAGAGTAGTACAAGGATGGGTGAACTCATGGGAAGTCCTCGTGTTGCACCCCTTTTTTTGAAAAAATCAATTTTTTTCCAGTTTCCACCCAAATTTGAGGAGCGCGGGATGCCACGGCGTAGATCTCGAAAAAAGATAAGCGGTTTGTAAAAAAAGATCACTTAAAACGGAGGTCCGAGCGTGAAGTTATGACCGTTCAAAGAATCAGGGGTGAGTGGAGTAAGGTGTGAAGAACTGGAAGGATGGGTAACACCATATAAACAAATTGGAGCACTGAGTTACTGGGTGCGATCATACCAGCACTAATGCACCTGATCCCATCAGAACTTCGCAGTTAAGCGTGCTTGGGGGAGAGTAGTACTAGGATGGGTGACCTCATGGGAAGTCCTCGTGTTGCACCCCTTTTTTCGAAAAAATCATTTTTTTCCCGTTTCCACCCAATTTTTGAGGAGGGCGGAATGCCACGGCGTAGATCTCGAAAAGATAAGCGGTTTGAAATAAAGATCACTTAAAACGGAGGTCCGAGCGCGAAGTTATGACCGTTAAAAGAATCAGGGGTGAGTGGAGTAAGGTGTGAAGAACTGGAAGGATGGGTAAGACCATATAAATAAATTGGAGCAGTGAGTTTATGGGTGCGGTCATACCAGCACTAATGCACCTGATCCCATCAGAACTCCGCAGTAAAGCGTGCTTAGGCGAGAGTAGTACTAGGATGGGTGACCTCATGGGAAGTCCTCGTGTTGTACCCCTTTTTTTGCCAAAATCTATTTTTTTCCCGTTTCCTTCCAATTTTTTTGGAGCACGGGACGCCACGGCGTAGATCTTGAAATGATAAGCGGTTTGAAAAAAAAGATCACTGAAAGCGGAGGTCCGAGCGCGAAGTTATGAGCGTTTAAAGAATCAGGGGTGAGTGGGGCAAGGTGTGAAGAACTGGAAGGATTGGTAAGACCATATTAACAAATTGGAGCAGTGAGTTAATGGGTGCGATCATACCAGCCCTAATGCACCGGATCCAATCAGAACTCCGCAGTTAAGCGTGCTTGGGCGAGAGTAGTACGAGGATGGGTGACCTCATGGGAAGTCCTTGTGTTGCACCCCTTTTTTCGCCAAAATCCATTTTTTTCCAGTTTCCAGCCAATTTTTGAGGGGCGCGGGACGCCACGGCGTAGATCTCGAAAAGATAAGCGGTTTGAAAAAATAAGATCGCTGAAAACAGAGGTCCAAGCGTGAAGTTATGAACGTTTAAAGAATTAGTGGTGAGTGGGGTAAGGTGTGAAGAACTGGAAGGATGGGTAAGACCATATAAACAAATTGGAGCAGTGAGTTAATGGGTGCGATTATACCAGCACTAATGCACCGGATCCCATCAGAACTCCGTAGTTAAACGTGCTTGGGCGAGAGTAGTACTAGGATGGGTGACCTCCCGGGAAGTCCTCGTGGTGCACCCCTTTTTTCGCCAAAATATATTTTTTCTTGTGTCCAGCCAATTTTTGAGGAGCGCGGGACGCCGCGGCGTAGATCTCGAAAAGATAAGCGGTTTGAAGAAAAAGATCACTGAAAACGGAGGTCCGAGCGCGAAGTTCTGAGCGTTCAAAGAATCAGGGTGAGTGGGGCAAGGTGTGAAGAACTGGAAGGATGGGTAAGACCATATAAACAAATTGGAGCAGTGAGTTAATGGGTGCGATCATACCAGCACTAATGCACCGGATCCCATCAGAACTCCGTAGGTTAACGTGCTTGGGCGAGAGTAGTACTAGGATGGGTGACCTCCTGGGAAGTCCTCGTGGTGCACCCCTTTTTTCGCCAAAATCCATTTTTTCCCGTGTCCAGCCAATTTTGGAGGAGCGCGGGACGCCGCGGCGTAGATCTCGAAATGATAAGCGGTTTGAAGAAAAAGATCACTGAAAACGGAGGTCCGAGCGCGAAGTTATGAGCGTTCAAAGAATCAGGGTGAGTGGGGCAAGGTGTGAAGAACTGGAAGGATGGGTAAGACCATATTAACAAATTGGAGCAGCGAGTTAATGGGTGCGATCATACCAGCCCTAATGCACCGGATCCCATCAGAACTCCGCAGTTAAGCGTTCTTGGGCGAGAGTAGTACGAGGATGGGTGACCACATGGGAAGTCCTTGTGTTGCACCCCTTTTTTCGCCAAAATCCATTTTTTCCCCGTTTCCAGCCAATTTTTGAGGAGCGCGGGACGCCACGACGTAGATCTCGAAAAGATAAGCGGTTTGAAAAAATAAGATCGCTGAAAACAGAGGTCCAAGCGCGAAGTTATGAACGTTCAAAGAATTAGTGGTGAGTGGGGTAAGGTGTGAAGAACTGGAAGGATGGGTAAGACCATATAAACAAATTGGAGCAGTGAGTTAATGGGTGCGATCATACCAGCACTAATGCACCGGATCCCATCAGAACTCCGTTGTTAAACGTGCTTGGGCGAGAGTAGTACTAGGATGGGTGACATCCTGGGACGTCCTCGTGGTGCACCCCTTTTTTCGCCAAAATCCATTTTATCCCGTGTCCAGCCAATTTTTGAGGAGCGCGGGACGCCGCGGCGTAGATCTCGAAAAGATAAGCGGTTTGAAGAAAAAGATCACTGAAAACGGAGGTCCGAGCGCGAAGTTATGAGCGTTCAATGAATCAGGGGTGAGTGGGGCAAGGTGTGAAGAACTGGAAGGATGGGTAAGACCATATTAACAAATTGGAGCAGTGAGTTAATGGGTGCGATCATACCAGCCCTAATGCACCGGATCCCATCAGAACTCCGCAGTTAAGCGTGCTTGGGCGAGAGTAGTACAAGGATGGGTGACCTCATGGGAAGTCCTCGTGTTGCACCCCTTTTTTTGAAAAAATCAATTTTTTTCCAGTTTCCACCCAAATTTGAGGAGCGCGGGATGCCACGGCGTAGATCTCGAAAAGATAAGCGGTTTGAAAAAAAGATCACTTAAAACGGAGGTCCGAGCGTGAAGTTATGACCGTTCAAAGAATCAGGGGTGAGTGGAGTAAGGTGTGAAGAACTGGAAGGATGGGTAAGACCATATAAACAAATTGGAGCACTGAGTTACTGGGTGCGATCATACCAGCACTAATGCACCTGATCCCATCAGAACTTCGCAGTTAAGCGTGCTTGGGGGAGAGTAGTACTAGGATGGGTGACCTTATGGGAAGTCCTCGTGTTGCACCCCTTTTTTCGAAAAAATCATTTTTTTCCCGTTTCTACCCAATTTTTGAGAAGGGCGGGATGCCACGGCGTAGATCTCGAAAAGATAAGCGGTTTGAAATAAAGATCACTTAAAACGGAGGTCCGAGCGCGAAGTTATGACCGTACAAAGAATCAGGGGTGAGTGGAGTAAGGTGTGAAGAACTGGAAGGATGGGTAAGACCATATAAATAAATTGGAGCAGTGAGTTTATGGGTGCGGTCATACCAGCACTAATGCACCTGATCCCATCAGAACTCCGCAGTAAAGCGTGCTTAGGCGAGAGTAGTACTAGGATGGGTGACCTCATGGGAAGTCCTCGTGTTGCACCCCTTTTTTTGCCAAAATCTATTTTTTTCCCGTTTCCTTCCAATTTTTTAGGAGCACGGGACGCCACGGCGTAGATCTTGAAATGATAAGCGGTTTGAAAAAAAAGATCACTGAAAGCGGAGGTCCGAGCGCGAAGTTATGAGCGTTTAAAGAATCAGGGGTGAGTGGGGCAAGGTGTGAAGAACTGGAAGGATTGGTAAGACCATATTAACAAATTGGAGCAGTGAGTTAATGGGTGCGATCATACCAGCCCTAATGCACCGGATCCCATCAGAACTCCGCAGTTAAGCGTGCTTGGGCGAGAGTAGTACGAGGATGGGTGACCTCATGGGAAGTCCTTGTGTTGCACCCCTTTTTTCGCCAAAATCCATTTTTTTCCAGTTTCCAGCCAATTTTTGAGGGGCGCGGGACGCCACGGCGTAGATCTCGAAAAGATAAGCGGTTTGAAAAAATAAGATCGCTGAAAACAGAGGTCCAAGCGTGAAGTTATGAACGTTCAAATAATTAGTGGTGAGTGGGGTAAGGTGTGAAGAACTGGAAGGATGGGTAAGAACATATAAACAAATTGGAGCAGTGAGTTAATGGGTGCGATCATACCAGCCCTAATGCACCGTATCCCATCAGAACTTCGCAGTTAAGCGTGCTTGGGCGAGAGTAGTACTAGGATGGGTGACCTCATGGGAAGTCCTCGTGTTGCACCCCTTTTTTCGAAAAAAACATTTTTTTTCCCGTTTCCACCCAATTTTTGAGGAGGGCGGGATGCCACGGCGTAGATCTCGAAAAGATAAGCGGTTTCAAAAAAACATCACTTAAAACGGAGGTCCGAGCGCGAAGTTATGACCGTTCAAAGAATCAGGGGTGAGTGGAGTAAGGTGTGAAGAACTGGAAGGATGGGTAAGACCATATAAACAAATTGGAGCAGTGAGTTTATGGGTGCGTTCATACCAGCACTAATGCACCTGATCCCATCAGAACTCCGTAGTTAAACGTGCTTGGGCGAGAGTAGTACTAGGATGGGTGACCTCCTGGGAAGTCCTCGTGGTGCACCCCTTTTTTCGCCAAAATATATTTTTTCTTGTGTCCGGCCAATTTTTGAATAGCGCGGGACGCCGCGGCGTAGATCTCGAAAAGATAAGCGGTTTGAAGAAAAAGATCACTGAAAACGGAGGTCCGAGCGCGAAGTTATGAGCGTTCAAAGAATCAGGGGTGAGTAGGGCAAGGTGTGAAGAACTGGAAGGATGGGTAAGACCATATTAACAAATTGGAGATGTGAGTTAATGGGTGCGATCATACCAGCCCTAATGCACCGGATCCCATCAGAACTTCGCAGTTAAGCGTGCTTGGGCGAGATTAGTACGAGGATGGGTGACCTCATGGGAAGTCCTTGTGTTGCACACCTTTTTTCGCCAAAATACATTTTTTTCCCGTTTCCAGCCAATTTTTGAGGAGCGTGGGACGCCACGGCGTAGATCTCGAAAAGATAAGCGGTTTGAAAAAATAAGATCGCTGAAAACAGAGGTCCTAGCGCGAAGTTATGAACGTTCAAATAATTAGTGGTGAGTGGGGTAAGGTGTGAAGAACTGGAAGGATGGGTAAGAACATATAAACAAATTGGAGCAGTGAGTTAATGGGTGCGATCATACCAGCCCTAATGCACCGTATCCCATCAGAACTTCGCAGTTAAGCGTGCTTGGGCGAGAGTAGTACTAGGATGGGTGACCTCATGGGAAGTCCTCGTGTTGCACCCCTTTTTTCGAAAAAAACATTTTTTTTCCCGTTTCCACCCAATTTTTGAGGAGGGCGGGATGCCACGGCGTAGATCTCGAAAAGATAAGCGGTTTCAAAAAAACATCACTTAAAACGGAGGTCCGAGCGCGAAGTTATGACCGTTCAAAGAATCAGGGGTGAGTGGAGTAAGGTGTGAAGAACTGGAAGGATGGGTAAGACCATATAAACAAATTGGAGCAGTGAGTTTATGGGTGCGTTCATACCAGCACTAATGCACCTGATCCCATCAGAACTCCGCAGTAAAGCGTGCTTAGGCGAGAGTAGTACTAGGATGGGTGACCTCATGGGAAGTCCTCGTGTTGCATCCCTTTTTTTGCCAAAATCTTTTTTTTTCCCGTTTCCTTACAATTTTTTAGGAGCACGGGACGCCACGGTGTAGATCTTGAAATGATAAGCGGTTTGAAAAAAAAGATCACTGAAAGCGGAGGTCCGAGCGCGAAGTTATGAGCGTTCAAAGAATCAGGGGTGAGTGGGGCAAGGTGTGAAGAACTGGAAGGATTGGTAAGACCATATTAACAAATTGGAGCAGTGAGTTAATGGGTGCCATCATACCAGCCCTAATGCACCGGATCCCATCAGAACTCCGCAGTTAAGCGTGCTTGGGCGAGAGTAGTACGAGGATGGGTGACCTCACGGGAAGTCCTTGTGTTGCACCCCTTTTTTCGCCAAAATCGATTTTTTTCCCGTTTCCAGCCAATTTTTGAGGAGCGCGGGACGCCGCGGCGTAGATCTCGAAATGATAAGCGGTTTGAAAAAATAAGATCCCTGAAAACAGAGGTCCAAGCGCGACGTTATGAACGTTCAAAGAATTAGTGGTGAGTGGGGTAAGGTGTGAAGAACTGGAAAGATGGGTAAGACCATATAAACAAATTGGAGCAGTGAGTTAATGGGTGCGATCATACCAGCACTAATGCACCGGATCCCATCAGAACTCCGTAGTTAAACGTGCTTGGGCGAGAGTAGTACTAGGATGGGTGACCTCCTGGGAAGTCCTCGTGGTGCACCCCTTTTTTCGCCAAAATCCATTTTTTCCCGTGTCCAGCCAATTTTAGAGGAGGACGGGACGCCGCGGCGTAGATCTCGAAAAGATAAGCGGTTTGAAGAAAAAGATCACTGAAAACGGAGGTCCGAGCGCGAAGTTATGAGCGTTCAAAGAATCAGGGTGAGTGGGGCAAGGTGTGAAGAACTGGAAGGATGGGTAAGACCATATTAACAAATTGGAGCAGTGAGTTAATGGGTGCGATCATACCAGCCCTAATGCACCGGATCCCATCAGAACTCCGCAGTTAAGCGTGCATGGGCGAGAGTAGTACGAGGATGGGTGACCTCATGGGAAGTCCTTGTGTTGCACCCCTTTTTTTGCCAAAATACATTTTTTTCCCGTTTCCAGCCAATTTTTGAGGAGCGCGGGACGCCACGGCATAGATCTCGAAAAGATAAGCGGTTTAAAAAAATAAGATCGCTGAAAACAGAGGTCCTAGCGCGAAGTTATGAACGTTCAAAGAATTAGTGGTGAGTGGGGTAAGGTGTGAAGAACTGGAAGGATGGGTGAGAACATATAAACAAATTGGAGCAGTGAGTTAATGGGTGCAATCATACCAGCACTAATGCACCGGATCCCATCAGAACTCCGTAGTTAAACGTGCTTGGGCGAGAGTAGTACTAGGATGGGTGACCTCATGGGAAGTCCTTGTGTTGCACCCCTTTTTTCGCCAAAATCCATTTTTTTCCCGTTTTCAGCCATTTTTTTAGGAGCGCGGGACGCCACGGCGTAGATCTCGAAAAGATAAGCGGTTTGAATAAATAAGATCGCTGAAAACAGAGGTCCAAGCGCGAAGTTATGAACGTTCAAAGAATTAGTGGTGAGTGGGGTAAGGTGTGAAGAACAGGAAGGATGGGTAAGACCATATAAACAAATTGGAGCAGTGAGTTAATGGGTGCCATCATACCAGCACTAATGCACCGGATCCCATCAGACCTCCGTAGTTAAACGTGCTTGGGCGAGAGTAGTACTAGGATGGGTGACCTCCTGGGAAGTCCTCGTGGTGCACCCCTTTTTTCTCCAAAATCCATTTTTTCCCTTGTCCAGCCAATTTTGGAGGAGCGCGGGACGCCGCGGCGTAGATCTCGAAAAGATAAGCGGTTTAAAGAAAAAGATCACTGAAAACGGAGGTCCGAGCGCGAAGTTATGAGCGTTCAAAGAATCAGGGTGAGTGGGGCAAGGTGTGAAGAACTGGAAGGATGGGTAAGACCATATTAACAAATTGGAGCAGTGAGTTAATGGGTGCGATCATACCAGCCCTAATGCACCGGATCCCATCAGAACTCCGCAGTTAAGGGTGCTTAGGCGAGGGTAGTACGAGAATGGGTGACCTCATGGGAAGTCCTTGTGTTGCACCCCTTTTTTCGCCACCATCAATTTTTTTCCCATTTCCTTCCAATTTTTTAGGAGTGCGGGACGCCACGGCGTAGATCTTGAAATGATAAGCGGTTTGAAAAAAAAGATCACTGAAAGCGGAGGTCCGAGCGCGAAGTTATGAGCGTTCAAAGAATCAGGGGTGAGTGGGGCAAGGTGTGAAGAACTGGAAGGATTGGTAAGGCCATATTAACAAATTAGAGCAGTGAGTTAATGGGTGCGGTCATACCAGCACTAATGCACCTGATCCCATCAGAACTCCGCAGTAAAGCGTGCTTAGGCGAGAGTAGTACTAGTATGGGTGCCTCATGGGAAGTCCTCGTGTTGCACCCCTTTTTTCGAAAAATTCAATTTTTTTTCCCGTTTCCACCCAATTTTTGATTAGCGTAGGACGAAATGGCGTAGATCTCGAAAAGATAAGCGGTTTGAAAAAAAGATCACTTAAAACGGAGGTTCGAGCGCGAAGTTATGAGCGTTCAAAGAATCAGGGGTGAGTGGAGTATGGTGTGAAGAACTGGAAGGATGGGTAAGACCATATAAACAAATTGGAGCAGTGAGATTATGGGTGCGGTCATACGAGCACTAATGCACCTGATCCCATCTGAACTCCGCAGTAAAGCCTGCTTAGGCGAGAGTAGTACTAGGATGGGTGACCTCATGGGAAGTCCTCGTGTTGCACCCCTTTTTTCGCCAAAATCTATTTTTTCCCGTTTCCTTCCAAATTTTTTAGGAGCGTGGGACGTCACGGCGTAGATATTGAAATTATAAGCGGTTTGAAAAAAAAGTTCACTGAAAGCGGAGGTCCGAGCGCGAAGTTATGAGCGTTCTAAGAATCAGGGGTGAGTGGGGGAAGGTGTGAAGAACTGGAAGGATGGGTAAGACGATATTAACAAATTGGAGCAGTGAGTTAATGGGTGCGATCATTCCAGCCCCAATGCAACGTATCCCATCAGAACTCCGCAGTTAAGTGTGCTTGGGGGAGACTAGTACTAGGATGGGTGACCTCATGGGAAGACCTCGTGTTGCACCCCTTTTTTCGCCAAAAACCATTTTTTTCCCGTTTCCAGCCAATTTTTGAGGAGCGCGGGACGCCACGGCGTAGATCTCGAAAAGATAAGCGATTTGAAAAAATAAGATCGCTGAAAACAGAGGTCCAAGCGCGAAGTTATGAACGTTCAAAGAATTAGTGGTGAGTGGGGTAAGGTGTGAAGAATTGGAAGGATGGGTAAGACCATATAAACAAATTGGAGCAGTGAGTTAATGGGTGCGATCATACCAGCACTAATGCACCGGATCCCATCAGAACTCCGTAGTTAAACGTGCTTGGGCGAGAGTAGTACTAGGATGGGTGACCTCCTGGGAAGTCCTCGTGGTGCACCCCTTTTTCCGCCAAAATCAATTTTTTCCCGTGTCCAGCCAATTTTTTAGGAGCGCGGGACGCCGCGGCGTAGATCTCGAAAATATAAGCGGTTTGAAGAAAAAGATCACTGAATACGGAGGTCCGAGCGCGAAGTTATGAGCGTTCAAAGAATCAGGGGTGAGTGGGGCAAGGTGTGAAGAACTGGAAGGATGGGTAAGACCATATTAACAAATTGGAGCAGTGAGTTAGTGGGTGCGATCATACCAGCCCTAATGCACCGGATCCCATCAGAACTCCGCAGTTAAGCGTGCTTGGGCGAGAGTAGTACGAGGATGGGTGACCTCGTAGGAAGTCCTTGTGTTGCACCCCTTTTTTCGCCAAAATCCATTTTTTTCCCGTTTCCAGCCAATTTTTGAGGAGCGCGGGATACCACGGTGTAGATCTCGAAAAGATAAGCGGTTTGAAAAAAAAAGATCGCTGAAAATAGAGGTCCAAGCGCGAAGTTATGAACGTTCAAAGAATTAGTGGTGAGTGGGGTAAGGTGTGAAGAACTGGAAGGTTGGGTGAGACCATATAAACAAATTGGAGCAGTGAGTTAATGGGTGCGATCATACCAGCACTAATCCACCGGATCCCATCAGAACTCCGTAGTTAAACGTGCTTGGGCGAGAGTAGTACTAGGATGGGTGACCTCCTGGGAAGTCCTCGTGGTGCACCCCTTTTTTCGCCAAAATCCATTTTTTCCCGTGTCCAGTCAATTTTTGAGGATTGCGGGACGCCGCGGCGTAGATCTCGAAAAGATAAGCGGTTTGAAGAAAAAGATCACTGAAAACGGAGGTCCGAGCGCGAAGTTATGAGTGTTCAAAGAATCAGGGTGAGTGGGGCAAGGTGTGAAGAACTGGAAGGATGGGTATGACCATATTATCAAATTGGAGCAGTGAGTTAATGGGTGCGATCATACCAGCCCTAATGCACCGGATCCCATCAGAACTCCGCAGTTAAGCGTGCTTGGGCGAGAGTAGTACTAGGATGGGTGACCTCATGGGAAGTCCTCGTGTTGCACCCCTTTTTTCGAAAAAAATCAATTTTATTCCTGTTTCCACCCAATTTTTGAGGATCGCGGGATGCCACGGGGTAGATCTCGAAAAGTTAAGCGGTTTGAAAAAAAGATCACTCAAAACGGAGGACCGAGCGCGAAGTTATGACCGTTCAAAGAATCAGGGGTGAGTGGAGTAAGGTGTGAAGAACTGGAAGGATGGGTAAGACCATATAAATAAATTGGAGCAGTGAGTTTATGGGTGCGGTCATACCAGCACTAATGCACCTGATCCCATCAGAACTCCGCAGTAAAGTGTGCTTCGGCGAGAGTAGTACTAGGATGGGTGACCTCATGGGAAGTCCTCGTGTTGCACCCCTTTTTTCGAAAAAGCAATTTTTTTCCCTTTTCCACCCAATTTTTGAGGACCGCGGGACGCCACGGCGTAGATCTCGAAAAGATAAGCGGTTTGAAAAAAAGATCACTTAAAATGGAGGTTCAAGCACGAAGTTATGAGCGTTCAAAGAATCAGGGGTGAGTGGAGTATGGTGTGAAGAACTGGAAGGATGGGTAAGACCATATAAACAAATTGGAGCAGTGAGATTATGGGTGCGGTCATACCAGCACTAATGCACCTGAACCCATCAGAACTCCGCAGTAAAGCGTGCTTAGGCGAGAGTAGTACTAGGATGGGTGACCTCATGGGAAAACCTCGTGTTGCACCCCTTTTTTCGCCAAAATCTATTTTTTTCCCGTTTCCTTCCAATTTTTTAGGAGTGCGGGACGCCACGGCGTAGAACTGGAAATGATAAGCGGTTTGAAAAAAAAGATCACTGAAAGCGGAGGTCCGAGCGCGAAGTTATGAGCGTTCAAAGAATCAGGGGTGAGTGAGGCAAGGTGTGAAGAACTGGAAGGATGGGTAAGACCATATAAACAAATTGGAGCAGTGAGTTAATGGGTGCGATCATACCAGCACTAATGCACCGGATCCCATCAGAATTCCGTAGTTAAACGTGCTTGGGCGAGAGTAGTACTAGGATGGGTGACCTCCTGGGAAGTCCTCGTGGTGCACCCCTTTTTTCGAAAAAATCAATTTTTTTCCCGTTTCCACACAATTTTTGAGGAGCGCGGGATGCCACGGCGTAGATCTCGAAAAGCTAAGCGGTTTGAAAAAAAGATCACTTAAAACGGAGGTCCGAGCGCGAAGTTATGACCGTTCAAAGAATCATGGGTGAGTGGAGTAAGGTGTGAAGAACTGGAAGGATGGGTAAGACCATATAAAAAAATTGGAGCAGTGAGTTTATGGGTGCGGTCATACCAGCACTAATGCACCTGATCCCATCAGAACTCCGTAGTAAAGCATGCTTGGGCGAGAGTAGTACTAGGATGGGTGACCTCATGGGAAGTCCGCGTGTTGCACCCCTTTTTTCGAAAAAATCAATTTTTTTCCCTTTTGCACCCAATTTTTGAGGACCGCGGGACGCGACGGCGTTGATCTCGAAAAGATAAGCGGTTTGAAAAAAAGATCGCTTAAAACGGAGGTTCGAGCGCGAAGTTATGAGCGTTCAAATAATCAGGGATAAGTCGAGTATGGTGTGAAGTACTGGAAGGATGGGTAAGACCATATAAACAAATTGGAGCAGTGAGATTATGGGTGCGGTCATACCAGCACTAATGCACCTGATCCCATCAGAACTCCGCAGTAAAGCGTGCTTAGGCGAGAGTAGTACTAGGATGGGTGACCTCATGGGAAGTCCTCGTGTTGCACCCCTTTTTTCGCCAAAATCTATTTTTTTCCCGTTTCCTTCCAATTTTTTAGGAGCGCGGGACGCCACGGCGTAGATCTTGAAATGATAAGCGGTTTGAAAAAAAAGATCACTGAAAGCGGAGGTCCGAGCGCGAAATTATGAGCGTTCAAAGAATCAAGGGTGAGTGGGGCAAGGTGTGAAGAACTGGAAGGATGGGTAAGACCATATTAACAAATTAGAGCAGTGAGTTAATGGGTGCGATCATACCAGCCCTAATGCACCGGATCCCATCAGAACTCCGCAGTTAAGCGTGCTTGGGCGAGAGTTGTACTAGGATGAGTGACCTCATGAGAAGTCCTCGTGTTGCACCCCTTTTTTCGAAAAAATCAATTTTTTTCCCGTTTCCACCCAATTTTTGAGGAGCGCGGGACGCCACGGCGTAGATCTCGAAAAGATAAGCGGTTTGAAAAAAAGATCACTTAAAACGGAGGTCCGAGCGCGAAGTTATGAGCGTTCAAAGAATCAGGGGTGAGTGGAGTAAGGTGTGAAGAACTGGAAGGATGGGTAAGACCATATAAACAAATTGGAACAGTGAGTTAATGGGTGCGATCATACCCGCACTAATGCACTGGATTCCATCAGAACTCCGCAATTTAGCGTGCTTGGGAGAGAGTATTACTAGGATGGGTGACCTACTGGGAAGTCCTTGTGTTGCACCCCTTTTTTCGCCAAAATCCATTATTTTTTCCCGTATCCAGCCACTTTTTGAGGAGCTCGGGACGCCACGGCGTAGATCTCGAAAAGATAAGCGGTTTGAAAAAATAAGATCGCTGAAAACGGAGGTCCAAGCGCGAAGTTATGAACGTTCAAAGAATTAGTGGTGAGTGGGGTAAGGTGTGAAGAACTGGAAGGATGGGTAAGACAATATAAACAAATTGGAGCAGTGAGTTAATGGGTGCGATCATACCCGCACTAATGCACCGGATCCCATCAGAACTCCGTAGTTAAACGTGCTTGGGCGAGAGTAGTACTAGGATGGGTGACCTCCTGGGAAGTCCTCGTGGTGCACCCCTTTTTTCGCCAAAATCCATATTTTCCCGTGTCCAGCCAATTTTTGAGGAGCGCGGGACGCCGCGGCGTAGATCTCGAAAAGATAAGCGGGTTGAAGAAAAAGATCACTAAAAACGGAGGTCCGAGCGCGAAGTTATGAGCATTCAAAGAATCAGGGGTGAGTGGGGCAAGGTGTGAAGAACTGGAAGGATGGGTAAGACCATATTAACAAATTAGAGCAGTGAGTTAATGGGTACGATCATACCAGCCCTAATGCACCGGATCCCATCAAAACTCCGCAGTTAAGCGTGCTTGGGCGAGAGTAGTACTAGGATGGGTGACCTCATGGGAAGTCCTCGTGTTGCACCCCTTTTTTCGAAAAAATCAATTTTTTTCCCGTTTCCGCACAATTTTTGAGGAGCACGGGACACCACGGCGTAGATCTCGAAAAGATAAGCGCTTTGAAAAAAAGATCACTTAAAACGGAGGTCCGAGCGCGAAGTTATGAGCGTACAAAGAATCAGGGGTGAGTGGAGTAAGGTGTGAAGAACTGGAAGGATGGGTAAGACCATATAAACAAATTGGAAGGGCGAGTTAATGGGTGCGATCATACCCGCACTAATGCACTGGATCCCATCAGAACTCCGCAATTTAGCGTGCTTGGGAGAGAGTAGTACTAGGATGGGTGACCTCCGGGGAAGTCCTTGTGTTGCACCCCTTTTTTCACCAAAATCCATTATTTTTTCCCGTATCCAGCCAATTTTTGAGGAGCGCGGGACGCCACGGCGTAGATCTCGAAAAGATAAGCGGTTTGAAAAAAAGATCACTTAAAACGGAGGTTCGAGCGCGAAGTTATGAGCGTTCAAAAAATCAGGGGTGAGTGGAGTATGGTGTGAAGAACTGGAAGGATGGGTAAGACCATATAAACAAATTGGAGCAGTGAGATTATGGGTGCGGTCATACCAGCACTAATGCACCTGATCCCATCAGAACTCCGCAGTAAAGCGTGCTTAGGTGAGAGTAGTACTAGGATGGGTGACCTCATGGGAAGTCCTCGTGTTGCACCCCTTTTTTCGAAAAAATCAATTTATTTCCCGTTTCCACCCAATATTTGAGGAGCGCGGGATGCCACTGCGTAGATCTCGAAAAGATAAGCGGTTTGAAAAATAGATCACATAAAACGGAGGTCCGAGCGCGAAGTTATGACCGTTCAAAGAATCAGGGGTGAGTGGAGTAAGTGTGAAGAACTGGAAGAATGGGTAAGACCATATAAACAAATTGGAGCAGTGAGTTTATGGGTGCGTTCATACCAGCCCTAATGCACCGGATCCCATCAGAACTCCGCAGTTATGCGTGCTTGGGCGAGAGTAGTACTAAGATGGGCGACCTCATGGGAAGTCCTCGTGTTGCACCCCTTTTTTCGAAAAAATCAATTTTTTTCCCTTTTCCACACAATTTTTGAGGACCGCGGGACGCCACGGCGTAGATCTCGAAAAGATAAGCGGTTTGAAAAAAAGATCACTTAAAACGTAGGTTCGAGGGCGAAGTTATGAGCGTTCAAAGAATCAGGGGTGAGTGGAGTATGGTGTGAAGAACTGGAAGGATGGTTAAGACCATATAAACAAATTGGAGCAGTGAGATTATGGGTGCGGTCATACCAGCACTAATGCACCTGATCCCATCAGAACTCCGCAGTAAAGCGTGCTTAGGCGAGAGTAGTACTAGGATGGGTGACCTCATGGGAAGTCCTCGTGTTGCACCCCTTTTTTCGCCAAAATCTATTTTTTTCCCGTTTCCTTCCAATTTTTTAGGAGCGCGGGACGCCACGGCGTAGATCTTGAAATGATAAGCGGTTTGAAAAAGAAGATCACTGAAAGCGGAGGTCCGAGCACGAAGTTATGAGCGTTCAAAGAATCAGGGGTGAGTGGGGCAAGGTGTGAAGAACTGGAAGGATGGGTAAGACCATATTAACAAATTGGAGCAGTGAGTTAATGGGTGCGAGCATACCAGCCCTAATGCACCAGATCCCATCAGAACTCCGCAGTTAAGCGTGCTTGGGCGAGAGTAGGACGAGGATGGGTGACCTCATGGGAAGTCCTTGTGTTGCACCCCTTTTTTCGCCAAAATCCATTTTTTTCCCGTTTCCAGCCAATTTTTGAGGAGCACGGGACGCCACGGCATAGATCTCGAAAAGATAAGCGGTTTGAAAAAATAAGATCGCTGAAAACGGAGGTCCAAGCGCGAAGTTATGAACGTTCAAAGAATTAGTGGTGAGTGGGGTAAGGTGTGAAGAACTGGAAGGATGGGTAAGACCATATAAACAAATTGGAGCAGTGAGTTAATGTGTGCGATCATACTAGCACTAATGCACCGGATCCCATCAGAACTCCGTAGTTAAACGTGCTTGGGCGAGAGTAGTACTAGGATGGGTGACCTCCTGGGAAGTCCTCGTGGTGCACCCCTATTTTCGCCAAAATCCATATTTTCCCTTGTCCATACAATTTTTGAGGAGCGCGGGACATCGTGGCGTAGATCTCGAAAATATAAGCGGTTTGAAGAAAAAGATCACTGAAAACGGAGGTCCGAGCGCGAAGTTATGAGCGTTCAAAGAATCAGGGGTGAGTGGGGCAAGGTGTGAAGAACTGAAAGAATGGGTAAGACCATATTAACAAATTGGAGTAGTGAGTTAATGGGTGCGATCATACCAGCCCTAATGCACCGGATCCCATCAGAACTCCGCAGTTAAGCGTGCTTGGGCGAGAGTAGTACTAGGACGGGTGACCTCATGGGAAGTCTTCGTGTTGCACACCTTTTTTCGAAAAAATCAATTTTTTTCCCGTTTCCACCCAAATTTTAAGGAGCGCGGGACGCCACGGCGTAGATCTCGAAAAGATAAGCGGTTTGAAAAAAAGATCACTTAAAACGGATGTCCGAACGCGAAGTTATGAGCGTTCAAAGAATCAGGGGTGAGAGGAGTAAGGTGTGAAGAACTGGAAGGATGGGTAAGACCATATAAACAAATTGGAAGAGTGAGTAAATGGGTGCGATCATACCCGCACAGCCGCACTAATGCACCGGATCCCATCAGAACTCCGCAATTTAGCGTGCTTGGGAGAGAGTAGTACTAGGATGGGTGACCTCCTGGGAAGTCCTTGTGTTGCACCCCTTTTTTCGCCAAAATCCATTATTTTTTCCCGTATCCAGCCAATTTTTGAGGAGCGCGGGACGCCACGGCGTAGATCTCGAAAAGTTAAGCGGTTTGAAACAAAAAAGATCGCTGAAAATGGAGGTCCAAGTGCGAAGTTATGAGCGTTCAAAGAATCAGGGGTGAGTGGGGTAAGGTGTGAAGAACTGGAAGGATGGGTAAGACCATAGAGACAAATTGGAGCAGTGAGTTAATGGGTGCGATCATACCAGCACTTATGCACGGGATCCCATCAGAACTCCGCAGTTAAGCGTGCTCGGGAGAGAGTAGTACTAGGATGGGTGACCTCCTGGGAATTCCTCATGTTGCACCCATTTTTTCGCTAAAATCCATTTTTTCACGTTTCCAGTCGATTTTTGTAGAGCGCGGGACGCCACGGCGTAAATCTCGAAAAGATAAGCGGATAGAAAAAAAAAAGATCATAGAAAATAAAGGTCCAAGCGCGAAGTTATGAGCGTTCAAAGAATTAGGGGTGTGTGGGGTAAGGTGTGAAGAACTGGAAGGATGGGTAAGACCATAGAAACAAATTGGATCAGTGAGTTAATGGGTGCGATCATACCAGCACTAATGCACCGGATCCCATAAGAACTCCGTAGTTAAGCGTGCTTGGGCGAGAGTAGTACTAGGATGGGTGACCTCCTTCGAAGTCCTCGTGTTGCACCCCTTTTTTCGCCAAAATCCATTATTTTTTGGCGTATCCAGCTACTTCTTGAGGAGCGCGGGACGCCACGGCGTAGATCTCGAATAGATAAGCGGTTTGAAAAAAAGATCACTTAAAACGGAGGTTCGAGCGCGAAGTTATGAGCGTTCAAAGAATCAGGGGTGAGTGGAGTATGGTGTGAAGAACTGGAAGGATGGGTAAGACCATATAAACAAATTGGAGCAGTGAGATTGTGGGTACGGTCATACCAGCAATAATGCACCTGATCCCATCAGAACTCCGCAGTAAAGCGTGCTTAGGTGAGAGTAGTACTAGGATGGGTGACCTCATGGGAAGTCCTCGTGTTGCACCCCTTTTTTCGCCAAAATCTATTTTTTTCCCGTTTCCTTCCAATTTTTTAGGAGTGTGGGATGCCACGGCGTAGATCTTGAAATGATAAGCGGTTTGAAAAAAAAGATCACTGAAAGCGGAGGTCCGATCGCGAAGTTATGAGCGTTCAAAGAATCAGGGGTGAGTAGGGCAAGGTGTGAAGAACTGGAAGGATGGGTAATACCATATAAACAAATTGGAGCAGTGAGTTAATGGGTGCGATCATACCAGCACTAATGCACCGGATCCCATCAGAACTCCGTAGTTAAACGTGCTCGGGCGAGAGTAGTACAAGGATGGGTGACCTCATGGGAAGTCCTCGTGTTGCACCTCTTTTTTTGCCAAAATCCAGTTTTTTTCCTGTTTCAAACCAATTTTTGAGAAGCGCGGGACGCCATGGCGTAGATCTCGAAAAGATAAGCAGTTTGAAAAATAGATCACTTAAAACGGAGGTCCGAGCGCGAAGTTATGACCGTTCAAAGAATCAGGGGTGAGTGGAGTAAGGTGTGAAGAACTGGAAGGATGGGTAAGACCATATAAACAAATTGGAGCAGTGAGATTATGGGTGCGGTCATACCAGCAATAATGCACCTGATCCCATCAGAACTCCGCAGTAAAGCGTGCTTAGGTGAGAGTAGTACTAGGATGGGTGACCTCATGGGAAGTCCTCGTGTTGCACCCCTTTTTTCGCCAAAATCAATTTTTTTCCCGTTTCCATCCAATTTTTTAGGAGTGCGGGACGCCACGGCGTAGATCTTGAAATGATAAGCGGTTTGAAAACAAAGATCACTAAAAGCGGAGGTCCGAGCGCGAAGTTATGAGCGTTCGAAGAATCAGGGGTGAGTGGAGTAAGGTGTGAAGAACTGGAAGGATGGGTAAGACCATATAAACAAATTGGAGCAGTGAGTTTATGGGTGCGGTCATACCAGCACTAATGCACCGGATCCCATCAAAACTCCGCAGTTAAGCGTGCTTGGGCGAGAGTAGTACTAGGATGGGTGACCTCATGGGAAATCCTCGTGTTGCACCCCTTTTTTCGAAAAAATCAATTTATTTCCTGTTTCCACCCAATTTTTGAGGAGCGCGGGATGCCACGGCGTAGATCTCGAAAAGATAAGCGGTTTGAAAAATAGATCACATAAAACGGAGGTCCGAGCGCGAAGTTATGATCGTTCAAAGAATCAAGGGTGAGTGGAGTAAGGTGTGAAGAACTGGAAGGATGGGTAAGACCATATAAACAAATTGGAGCAGTGAGTTTATGGGTGCGGTCATACCAGCCCTAATGCACCGGATCCCATCAGAACTCCGCAGTTAAGCGTGCTTGGGCGAGAGTAGTACTAAGATGGGTGACCTAATGGGAAGTCCTCGTGTTGCACCCCTTTTTTCGAAAAAATCAATTTTTTTCCCTTTTCCACACAATTTTTGAGGTCCGCGGGACGCCACGGCGTAGATCTCGAAAAGATAAGCGGTTTGAAAAAAAGATCACTTAAAACGTAGGTTCGAGCGCGAAGTTATGAGCGTTCAAAGAATCAGGGGTGAGTGGAGTATGGTGTGAAGAACTGGAAGGATGGTTAAGACCATATAAACAAATTGGAGCAGTGAGATATTGGGTGCGGTCATGCCAGCACTAATGCACCTGATCCCATCAGAACTCCGCAGTAAAGTGTGCTTAGGCGAGAGTAGTACTAGGATGGGTGACCTCATGGGAAGTCCTCGTGTTGCACCCCTTTTTTCGCCAAAATCTATTTTTTTCCCGTTTCCTTCCAATTTTTTTGGAGCGCGGGACGCCACGACGTAGATCTTGAAATGATAAGCGGTTTGAAAAAGAAGATCACTGAATGCGGAGGTCCGAGCGCGAAGTTATGAGCGTTCAAATAATCAGGGGTGAGTGGGGCATGGTGTAAAGAACTGGAAGGATGGGTAAGACCATATTAACAAATTGGAGTAGTGAGTTAATGGGTGCGATCATACCAGCCCTAATGCACCGGATCCCATCAGAACTGCGCAGTTAAGCGTGCTTGGGCGAGAGTAGTACGAGGATGGGTGACCTCATGGGAAGTCCTTGTGTTGCACCCCTTTTTTCGAAAAAATCCATTATTTTTTCCCCTTTCCAGCCAATTTTTGAGGAGCGCGGGACGCCACGGCATTGAAAAAATAAGATCGCTGAAAACGGAGGTCCAAGCGCGAAGTTATGAACGTTCAAAGAATTAGTGGTGAGTGGGGTAAGGTGTGAAGAACTGGAAGGATGGGTAAGACCATATAAACAAATTGGAGCAGTGAGTTAATGTGTGCGATCATACCAGCACTAATGCACCGGATCCCATCAGAACTCCGTAGTTAAACGTGCTTGGGCGAGAGTAGTACTAGAATGGGTGACCTCCTGGGAAGTCCTCGTGGTGCACCCCTTTTTTCGCCAAAATCCATATTTTCCCGTGTCCATCCAATTTTTGAGGAGCGCGGGACGCCGCGGCGTAGATCTCGAAAAGATAAGCGGGTTGAAGAAAAAGATCACTAAAAACGGAGGTCCGAGCGCGAAGTTATGAGCATTCAAAGAATCAGGGGTGAGTGGGGCAAGGTGTGAAGAACTGGAAGGATGGGTAAGACCATATTAACAAATTAGAGCAGTGAGTTAATGGGTGCGATCATACCAGCCCTAATGCACCGGATCCCATCAAAACTCCGCAGTTAAGCGTGCTTGGGCGAGAGTAGTACTAGGATGGGTGACCTCATGGGAAGTCCTCGTGTTGCACCCCTTTTTTCGAAAAAATCAATTTTTTTCCCGTTTCCGCCCAATTTTTGAGGAGCACGGGACACCACGGCGTAGATCTCGAAAAGATAAGCGCTTTGAAAAAAAGATCACTTAAAACGGAGGTCCGAGCGCGAAGTTATGAGCGTTCAAAGAGTCAGGGGTGAGTGGAGTAAGGTGTGAAGAACTGGAAGGATGGGTAAGACCATATAAACAAATTGGAAGGGCGAGTTAATGGGTGCGATCATACCCGCACTAATGCACTGGATCCCATCAGAACTCCGCAATTCAGCGTGCTTGGGAGAGAGTAGTACTAGGATGGGTGACCTCCGGGGAAGTCCTTGTGTTGCACCCCTTTTTTCACCAAAATCCATTATTTTTTCCCGTATCCAGCCAATTTTTGAGGAGCGCGGGACGCCACGGCGTAGATCTCGAAAAGATAAGCGGTTTGAAAAAAAGATCACTTAAAACGGAGGTTCGAGCGCGAAGTTATGAGCGTTCAAAAAATCAGGGGTGAGTGGAGTATGGTGTGAAGAACTGGAAGGTCGGGTAAGACCATATAAACAAATTGGAGCAGTGAGATTATGGGTGCGGTCATACCAGCACTAATGCACCTGATCCCATCAGAACTCCGCAGTAAAGCGTGCTTAGGTGAGAGTAGTACTAGGATGGGTGACCTCATGGGAAGTCCTCGTGTTGCACCCCTTTTTTCGAAAAAATCAATTTATTTCCCGTTTCCACCCAATTTTTGAGGAGCACGGGATGCCACTGCGTAGATCTCGAAAAGATAAGCGGTTTGAAAAATAGATCACATAAAACGGAGGTCCGAGCGCGAAGTTATGACCGTTCAAAGAATCAGGGGTGAGTGGAGTAAGTGTGAAGAACTGGAAGGATGGGTAAGACCATATAAACAAATTGGAGCAGTGAGTTTATGGGTGCGTTCATACCAGCCCTAATGCACCGGATCCCATCAGAACTCCGCAGTTATGCGTGCTTGGGCGAGAGTAGTACTAAGATGGGCGACCTCATGGGAAGTCCTCGTGTTGCACCCCTTTTTTCGAAAAAATCAATTTTTTTCCCTTTTCCACACAATTTTTGAGGACCGCGGGACGCCACGGCGTAGATCTCGAAAAGATAAGCGGTTTGAAAAAAAGATCACTTAAAACGTAGGTTCGAGGGCGAAGTTATGAGCGTTCAAAGAATCAGGGGTGAGTGGAGTATGGTGTGAAGAACTGGAAGGATGGTTAAGACCATATAAACAAATTGGAGCAGTGAGATTATGGGTGCGGTCATACCAGCACTAATGCACCTGATCCCATCAGAACTCCGCAGTAAAGCGTGCTTAGGCGAGAGTAGTACTAGGATGGGTGACCTCATGGGAAGTCCTCGTGTTGCACCCCTTTTTTCGCCAAAATCTATTTTTTTCCCGTTTCCTTCCAATTTTTTAGGAGCGCGGGACGCCACGGCGTAGATCTTGAAATGATAAGTGGTTTGAAAAAGAAGATCACTGAAAGCGGAGGCCCGAGCGCGAAGTTATGAGCGTTCAAAGAATCAGGGGTGAGTGGGGCAAGGTGTGAAGAACTGGAAGGATGGGTAAGACCATATTAACAAATTGGAGCAGTGAGTTAATGGGTGCGATCATACCAGCCCTAATGCACCAGATCCCATCAGAACTCCGCAGTTAAGCGTGCTTGGGCGAGAGTAGGACGAGGATGGGTGACCTCATGGGAAGTCCTTGTGTTGCACCCCTTTTTTCGCCAAAATCCATTTTTTTCCCGTTTCCAGCCAATTTTTGAGGAGCACGGGACGCCACGGCATAGATCTCGAAAAGATAAGCGGTTTGAAAAAATAAGATCGCTGAAAACGGAGGTCCAAGCGCGAAGTTATGAACGTTCAAAGAATTAGTGGTGAGTGGGGTAAGGTGTGAAGAACTGGAAGGATGGGTAAGACCATATAAACAAATTGGAGCAGTGAGTTAATGTGTGCGATCATACCAGCACTAATGCACCGGATCCCATCAGAACTCCGTAGTTAAACGTGCTTGGGCGAGAGTAGTACTAGGATGGGTGACCTCCTGGGAAGTCCTCGTGGTGCACCCCTATTTTCGCCAAAATCCATATTTTCCCTTGTCCATCCAATTTTTGAGGAGCGCGGGACACCGTGGCGTAGATCTCGAAAATATAAGCGGTTTGAAGAAAAAGATCACTGAAAACGGAGGTCCGAGCGCGAAGTTATGAGCGTTCAAAGAATCAGGGGTGAGTGGGGCAAGGTGTGAAGAACTGAAAGAATGGGTAAGACCATATTAACAAATTGGAGTAGTGAGTTAATGGGTGCGATCATACCAGCCCTAATGCACCGGATCCCATCAGAACTCCGCAGTTAAGCGTGCTTGGGCGAGAGTAGTACTAGGATGGGTGACCTCATGGGAAGTCTTCGTGTTGCACACCTTTTTTCGAAAAAATCAATTTTTTTCCCGTTTCCACCCAAATTTTAAGGAGCGCGGGACGCCACGGCGTAGATCTCGAAAATATAAGCGGTTTGAAAAAAAGATCACTTAAAACGGATGTCCGAACGTGAAGTTATGAGCGTTCAAAGAATCAGGGGTGAGAGGAGTAAGGTGTGAAGAACTGGAAGGATGGGTAAGACCATATAAACAAATTGGAAGAGTGAGTAAATGGGTGCGATCATACCCGCACAGCCGCACTAATGCACCGGATCCCATCAGAACTCCGCAATTTAGCGTGCTTGGGAGAGAGTAGTACTAGGATGGGTGACCTCCTGGGAAGTCCTTGTGTTGCACCCCTTTTTTCGCCAAAATCCATTATTTTTTCCCGTATCCAGCCAATTTTTGAGGAGCGCGGGACGCCACGGCGTAGATCTCGAAAAGATAAGCGGTTTGAAACAAAAAAGATCGCTGAAAATGGAGGTCCAAGTGCGAAGTTATGAGCGTTCAAAGAATCAGGGGTGAGTGGGGTAAGGTGTGAAGAACTGGAAGGATGGGTAAGACCATAGAGACAAATTGGAGCAGTGAGTTAATGGGTGCGATCATACCAGCACTTATGCACGGGATCCCATCAGAACTCCGCAGTTAAGCGTGCTCGGGAGAGAGTAGTACTAGGATGGGTGACCTCCTGGGAATTCCTCATGTTGCACCCATTTTTTCGCTAAAATCCATTTTTTCACGTTTCCAGTCGATTTTTGTAGAGCGCGGGACGCCACGGCGTAAATCACGAAAAGATAAGCGGATAGAAAAAAAAAAGATCATAGAAAATAAAGGTCCAAGCGCGAAGTTATGAGCGTTCAAAGAATTAGGGGTGTGTGGGGTAAGGTGTGAAGAACTGGAAGGATGGGTAAGACCATAGAAACAAATTGGATCAGTGAGTTAATGGGTGCGATCATACCAGCACTAATGCACCGGATCCCATAAGAACTCCGTAGTTAAGCGTGCTTGGGCGAGAGTAGTACTAGGATGGGTGACCTCCTTCGAAGTCCTCGTGTTGCACCCCTTTTTTCGCCAAAATCCATTATTTTTTGGCGTATCCAGCTACTTCTTGAGGAGCGCGGGACGCCACGGCGTAGATCTCGAATAGATAAGCGGTTTGAAAAAAAGATCACTTAAAACGGAGGTTCGAGCGCGAAGTTATGAGCGTTCAAAGAATCAGGGGTGAGTGGAGTATGGTGTGAAGAACTGGAAGGATGGGTAAGACCATATAAACAAATTGGAGCAGTGAGATTGTGGGTACGGTCATACCAGCAATAATGCACCTGATCCCATCAGAACTCCGCAGTAAAGCGTGCTTAGGTGAGAGTAGTACTAGGATGGGTGACCTCATGGGAAGTCCTCGTGTTGCACCCCTTTTTTCGCCAAAATCTATTTTTTTCCCGTTTCCTTCCAATTTTTTAGGAGTGCGGGATGCCACGGCGTAGATCTTGAAATGATAAGCGGTTTGAAAAAAAAGATCACTGAAAGCGGAGGTCCGATCGCGAAGTTAAGAGCGTTCAAAGAATCAGGGGTGAGTGGGGCAAGGTGTGAAGAACTGGAAGGATGGGTAATACCATATAAACAAATTGGAGCAGTGAGTTAATGGGTGCGATCATACCAGCACTAATGCACCGGATCCCATCAGAACTCCGTAGTTAAACGTGCTTGGGCGAGAGTAGTACAAGGATGGGTGACCTCATGGGAAGTCCTCGTGTTGCACCTCTTTTTTTGCCAAAATCCAGTTTTTTTCCTGTTTCAAACCAATTTTTGAGAAGCGCGGGACGCCATGGCGTAGATCTCGAAAAGATAAGCAGTTTGAAAAATAGATCACTTAAAACGGAGGTCCGAGCGCGAAGTTATGACCGTTCAAAGAATCAGGGGTGAGTGGAGTAAGGTGTGAAGAACTGGAAGGATGGGTAAGACCATATAAACAAATTGGAGCAGTGAGATTATGGGTGCGGTCATACCAGCAATAATGCACCTGATCCCATCAGACCTCCGCTGTAAAGCGTGCTTAGGTGAGAGTAGTACTAGGATGGGTGACCTCATGGGAAGTCCTCGTGTTGCACCCCTTTTTTCGCCAAAATCAATTTTTTTCCCGTTTCCATCCAATTTTTTAGGAGTGCGGGACGCCACGGCGTAGATCTTGAAATGATAAGCGGTTTGAAAACAAAGATCACTAAAAGCGGAGGTCCGAGCGCGAAGTTATGAGCGTTCGAAGAATCAGGGGTGAGTGGAGTAAGGTGTGAAGAACTGGAAGGATGGGTAAGACCATATAAACAAATTGGAGCAGTGAGTTTATGGGTGCGGTCATACCAGCACTAATGCACCGGATCCCATCAAAACTCCGCAGTTAAGCGTGCTTGGGCGAGAGTAGTACTAGGATGGGTGACCTCATGGGAAATCCTCGTGTTGCACCCCTTTTTTCGAAAAAATCAATTTATTTCCTGTTTCCACCCAATTTTTGTGGAGCGCGGGATGCCACGGCGTAGATCTCGAAAAGATAAGCGGTTTGAAAAATAGATCACATAAAACGGAGGTCCGAGCGCGAAGTTATGACCGTTCAAAGAATCAAGGGTGAGTGGAGTAAGGTGTGAAGAACTGGAAGGATGGGTAAGACCATATAAACAAATTGGAGCAGTGAGTTTATGGGTGCGGTCATACCAGCACTAATGCACCGGATCCCATCAAAACTCCGCAGTTAAGCGTGCTTGGGCGAGAGTAGTACTAGGATGGGTGACCTCATGGGAAATCCTCGTGTTGCACCCCTTTTTTCGAAAAAATCAATTTATTTCCTGTTTCCACCCAATTTTTGAGGAGCGCGGGATACCACGGCGTAGATCTCGAAAAGATAAGCGGTTTGAAAAAAAGATCACTTAAAACGTAGGTTCGAGCGCGAAGTTATGAGCGTTCAAAGAATCAGGGGTGAGTGGAGTATGGTGTGAAGAACTGGAAGGATGGTTAAGACCATATAAACAAATTGGAGCAGTGAGATATTGGGTGCGGTCATACCAGCACTAATGCACCTGATCCCATCAGAACTCCGCAGTAAAGTGTGCTTAGGCGAGAGTAGTACTAGGATGGGTGACCTCATGGGAAGTCCTCGTGTTGCACCCCTTTTTTCGCCAAAATCTATTTTTTTCCCGTTTCCTTCCAATTTTTTAGGAGCGCGGGACGCCACGACGTAGATCTTGAAATGATAAGCGGTTTGAAAAAGAAGATCACTGAATGCGGAGGTCCGAGCGCGAAGTTATGAGCGTTCAAATAATCAGGGGTGAGTGGGGCAAGGTGTAAAGAACTGGAAGGATGGGTAAGACCATATTAACAAATTGGAGTAGTGAGTTAATGGGTGCGATCATACCAGCCCTAATGCACCGGATCCCATCAGAACTGCGCAGTTAAGCGTGCTTGGGCGAGAGTAGTACGAGGATGGGTGACCTCATGGGAAGTCCTTGTGTTGCACCCCTTTTTTCGCCAAAATCCATTTTTTCCCCTTTCCAGCCAATTTTTGAGGAGCGCGGGACGCCACGGCATTGAAAAAATAAGATCGCTGAAAACGGAGTTCCAAGCGCGAAGTTATGAACGTTCAAAGAATTAGTGGTGAGTGGGGTAAGGTGTGAAGAACTGGAAGGATGGGTAAGACCATATAAACAAATTGGAGCAGTGAGTTAATGTGTGCGATCATACCAGCACTAATGCACCGGATCCCATCAGAACTCCGTAGTTAAACGTGCTTGGGCGAGAGTAGTACTAGAATGGGTGACCTCCTGGGAAGTCCTCGTGGTGCACCCCTTTTTTCGCCAAAATCCATATTTTCCCGTGTCCATCCAATTTTTGAGGAGCACGGGACACCGCGGCGTCGATCTCGAAAAGATAAGCGGTTTGAAGAAAAAGATCACTGAAAACGGAGGTCCGAGCGCGAAGTTATGAGCGTTCAAAGAATCAGGGGTGAGTGGGGCAAGGTGTGAAGAACTGGAAGAATGGGTAAGACCATATTAACAAATTGGAGTAGTGAGTTAATGGGTGTAACAACCCAGAATTTCAAAGGCGGAAAAGAAAGAATTAATAATAATATTAATAGGACGATGGCGGAAACATCGTCTTCTGGGAATGTCACTACTTCAAGAATAGTGTTTAAATAACTAAGTGATAAAAACAAACATAAATAAATACTATAAGTAAATTAATTACTTAAATTAAAATCGAAAAGAGAAAACTATCTCAAACTAAAGAGAAGTCTAGAACTAAAACCCCTAATAGATTATTTCTCGCATCTCAACCCGAGCCCAAAATCAAAGAAAATCCCCATCAACAAAACCTGCAAAATATACAACAAATATCCACAATCAGTGGGGAGTAACTAGCAGTTCTCCCAGAACAATAGCAATCAAAGCACGATTCAGAAGAAGATTATTAAGAAAGGAATAACATGCAATCATTACATCAATAGCATGCACATAGAAATCATAAAGCTCATAGATGAAACAAGTGATCATCAACAATAAGTAAACATGATAGAGTGAGTGACATAATTCTAATGTATATAAATAATAATAAATCAAGAATTCAACAAGTTATTGAGTCAGAAACCGAACGCCGGTGATTCGCAAATCACTTCCTAAGGTTTGTCAGATCGTAATCACCAGGTCAGTCTATGGGCTTACGTTCCCCACTGCCTGTGTCTAAGAATGGCCAAACTCCCGATGCAGGATAGAACACGCAGAACTCCCTGACTCTCGGACGACAACAATTAACCCAGGTGTACCCCTAGTTCGCAAACCAGGTGGTTGGCATGTTCTTCACCGGGGACTACATCTATCCCACCGGATATTCTTATCTCAAAATACAATCATGCATACAATCCAAGTATAATTCATCAAAATATTCATCAAAAAGGGATGCCACCCGGCCTTATACCCACAGTTCATCAAAACAGTTCTTCATAATTCCTCAAAATAAACCACTTGTAAATTTTCAACAAATATCTCTCATAATAACACTTGAACATCTCCAAACATCATCAATGATAATATACTGGTTTTTACAGCATCCACAATTCAATCAACAATACACCACCAAATAACTCTAAATCATATTCATTAAAAGAGTAGTAACACTTAATCATTTTCTTCCATAAATCAAACATAAACATGTGGTTACCGAATGATACATACTGTATACTACTGAAAATAAGCAACCCAGAATATAATAAATTATGAATTATTTCTGATTTACAAGCCCTCAAACAATTTAAAAGTGTATCCTCAATTTCATCACAAAAACACCATAATAATTATGAAACTAACAAATTCGAGCATTAAAATCACACAAAAATTATCATATAACCCTAATAGCTCTACTGACATGGTACAATTTTTATTTATAATTTTAGGACTCAAAAAGTATTTTTAACAGTTAATATACAGAATCCTCAAATAAGCCATTATAACAATTAAAAATATAAACAGACGCCCAAAAATTACCAAAAATTCACATAACATGTAAAAACTCACGGAAATACATATTACTCAATCAAATTAATTTTTTTGCCTCTACAAATAATTTTAATGAATTATATACTGACAGAACAGAAATTACAAAAACAGATATATCAATTAATTAAAACAGTAAACAGTAGATTAAAATTATTCTAAGGCATGGAATACCTTATACGCATGTTACATGATCTAAGAAAAATGATTTCATCAATTTCAACGGTAGTTCAATAATTATTATGAAATTTAGCCAAAAACGCACAAAGTACTAATTAAATCAAATAAATATTAAAAATCATGCAAAAATTATTTTTCTCTACACAGTATTCACATAGCATGTGTCACGTATGTTCATGTCAAATTTCATCAAAAATTGCATTAAAAAAGTATTTTAAATAATTCCTAGCGTAGTAATCTAATACCGAATAATACCCTAATCACTATGGTTCTAGGATAACAACTAGTTATCTGGATCGTCGGGAGGAGAGCTGAGTCTAAAGAGACAATCACAAGTTAAGCATGCAATCCAAATCCTCTTCTAACCCCAAGGCATAACAAACGAGAATTGTAGCAACAAGTCACTAAGCATTTCTTCTTGAACGTTGGAAACTCTTGTTTCGCACTGCTCTGTTACGACCATGATTCCTGAGGATCAAAAGCTTAGATTATAAATCGCTCCGGTCAGAATGTATAATAATATGTTATAAACGTTGAATCCAAAAATTAAGACGATCCAACGGTTAGATCTCCGGCTACGGTTATTTTCGTGAAGGTACGACAGGAAAAACCGGGTTGAACCTTCCTATTCTTTTCCTCTTCCTTTTCTCTCTTCCTTTTCTTGAAAATCGGTGGGTGATAAATGCAAATGATGCTGAACTTCTTTGAATAAAAATCAGAATTTTATGGATGTTTAATGGTTGAAATAAAGGGTTTTAATGAAGGAGAATGATTAGGGGGTTATAGGAGTTACAAAGCTACCAAGAGTCACAAGGAAAAATAAAATAAAAAGAAAAGAAAGAAGAGAGGCTCTCCTTTTCCTTCACTTGGCCGGCTGCCAAGCCCAACACACCCACAAAAATTTCGGCCCAAATCAACAAGGGTCCATGCTTCAAAAGCCCGCTACGCGATAAATCGATAAATTCTTAAATCGCGCCTAAACTTTGAAAATACTTAATGATGAAAATAACTCTAATAAATTATATTATAAATATAAATATAATAAACACATTAACACGCCACATGCGATGCAACATTTCATCACCCAAGTCGGTCCAACAACGTTACAAAAACGCTACGCGACAAAACAGCATCCTAAACGCCTAAACAAATAACGAAATTAATATAACCTCTAAAATAAATAACTAACAACTTAAAATAAATATATATATAAATATATCACAACATATAAATATATATACACATTTTCACAACACGTTCCAAAATAATCTAAATAATAAATTATTTATTTTTACGAAAAATATCATTTTAATGTAAACAAACACCAAAAAATAAAGAGTGAAAAATTACGGGGTGTTACAATCACTCCCCCTTAAAAGAGTTTCGTCCTCGAAACTTCAAAACAACCAAGAGACAAAAGAAAATACTCTAGATAAAGAACATTAAGAAAACAGAAATCGATGGATGTTAGTTAAGAACTAAACAACTTTGCAGGTTTAAAATTTGATAACTCAAATAATATATATTTTATTTTGGAAGACCAAAAGAGTTGTACAGTAAAGAAGCATGGTAACAACCATCCTTTATAAAATGTGAAAGAACCAAAAACAGTATTAGTAAGTTTAAGGTAAAAACTTTTGCACAATAAACTATAGGTAATTTTGCAAAAGAAGCATGAATAAATATTTACGTAAAATTATAAAAGAATAAATCCGATCATACATAAATATTTTGAGAAAAGAAACGAAGAAGAAAAAGTTCGTAAATAGATAGCCAAACCAATTTAAATAGAGCTATCCACACAGGCTTATACTCCACTTAAAGAGATAAGAGCACTTTAATAAAGAGTAGCTAGCTGCTTTATTAAAATAGCACTTACGAACACAAGTCATGACATATGTTATAAGAGCGTACGCCTCCTAAACATATATATGAAAAATTAAAGTTCGCAAAAGAAATTGAAAACTTTAAAATAAATTTCACAACGACGAAACACTAATAATAAATAGGCGATAAAGTAATAAATTATTAACAGCAATTAAAAGACTACAAAACTTATTACCATAATTAAAAGCTAAACAAGGATTCGCATGAAAAATAAAAATAAAAATATTAAAAACTTATTACCATACTAATGCACCGGATCCCATCAGAACTCCGCAATTTAGCGTGCTTGGGAGAGAGTAGTACTAGGATGGGTGACCTCCTGGGAAGTCCTTGTGTTGCACCCCTTTTTTCGCCAAAATCCATTATTTTTTCCCGTATCCAGCCAATTTTTGAGGAGCGCGGGACGCCACGACGTAGATCTCGAAAAGATAAGCGGTTTGAAACAAAAAAGATCGCTGAAAATGGAGGTCCAAGTCCGAAGTTATGAGCGTTCAAAGAATCAGAGGTGAGTGGGGTAAGGTGTGAAGAACTGGAAGGATGGGTAAGACCATAGAGACAAATTGGAGCAGTGAGTTAATGGGTGCGATCATACCATCACTTATGCACGGGATCCCATCAGAACTCCGTAGTTAAGCTTGCTCGGGAGAGAGTAGTACTAGGATGGGTGACCTCCTGGGAAGTCCTCATGTTGCACCCATTTTTTCGCTAAAATCCATTTTTTTCACGTTTCCAGCCGATTTTTGTAGAGCGCGGGACGCCACGGCGTAAATCTCGAAAAGATAAGCGGATAGAAAAAAAAAAAGATCATAGAAAATGAAGGTCCAAGCGCGAAGTTATGAGCGTTCAAAGAATTAGGGGTGTGTGGGGTAAGGTGTGAAGAACTGGAAGGATGGGTAAGACCATAGAAACAAATTGGATCAGTGAGTTAATGGGTGCGATCATACCAGCACAAATGCACCGGATCCCATAAGAACTCCGTAGTTAAGCGTGCTTGGGCGATAGTAGTACTAGGATGGGTGACCTCCTTCGAAGTCCTCGTTTTGCACCCCTTTTTTCGCCAAAATCCATTTTTTCCCATTTCCAGCCAATTTTTGGTGAGCACGGGACTCCACAGCGTAGATCTCGAAATGATAAGCGGTTTGAAAAAAAAGATCACTGAAAACGAAGGGCCGAGCGTGAAGTTATGTGCGTTCAAAGAATCAGGGGTGAGTGGGGTAAGGTGTGAAGAACTGGAAGGATGGGTAAGACCATATAAACAAATTGGAGCAGTGAGTAAATGGGTACGATCATACCAGCACTTATGCACGGGATCCCATCAGAATTCCGCAGTTAAGCGTGCTTGGGAGAGAGTAGTACTAGGATGGGTGACCTCCTGGGAAGTCCTCGTGTTGCACCCATTGTTTCGCCAACATCCATTTTTTTCACGATTCCAGCCAATTTTTGTGGAGCGCGGGACGCCACGGCGTAGATCTCGAAAAGATAAGCGGATAGAAAAAAAAAAAGATCAAAGAAAACGGAGGTCCAAGCGCGAAGTTATGAGCGTTTAAAGAATTAGGGGTGTGTGGGGTAAGGTTTGAAGAACTGGAAGGATGGGTAAGACCATAGAAACAAATTGGAGCAGTGAGTTAATGGGTGCGATCATACCAGCACTAATGCACCGGATCCCATAAGAACTCCGTAGTTAAGCGTGCTTGGGCGAGAGTAGTACTAGGATGGGTGACCTCCTTGGAAGTCCTCGTGTTGCACCCCTTTTTTCGCCAAAATCCATTTTTTCCCATTTCCAGCCAATTTTTGGTGAGCGCGGGACTCCACAGCGGAGATCTCGAAATGATAAGCGGTTTGAAAAAAAAAGATCACTGAAAACGAAGGGACGAGCGTGAAGTTATGTGCGTTCAAATAATCAGGGGTGAGTGGGGTAAGCCGGTGAGGTGTGAAGAACTGGAAGGATGGGTAAGACCATATAAACAAATTGGAGCAGTGAGAAAATGGGTACGATCATACCAGCACTTATGCACGGGATCCCACCAGAATTCCGCAGTTAAGCGTGCTCGGGAGAGAGTAGTACTAGGATGGGTGACCTCCTGGGAAGTCCTCGTGTTGCACCCATTTTTTCGCCAAAATCCATTTTTTTCACGTTTCCAGCCAATTTTTGTGGAGCGCGGGACGCCACGGCGTAGGTCTCGAAAAGATAAGCGGATACAAAAAAAAAAGATCATAGAAAACGGAGGTCCAAGCGCGAAGTTATGAGCGTTCAAAGAATTAGGGGTGTGTGGGGTAAGGTTTGAAGAACTGGAAGGATGGGTAAGAGTAAGACCATAGAAACAAATTGGAGCAGTGATTTAATGGGTGCGATCATACCAGCACTAATGCACCGGATCCCATAAAAACTTCGTAGTTAAGCGTGCTTGGGCGAGAGTAGTACTAGGATGGGTGACCTCCTTCGAAGTCCTCGTGTTGCACCCCTTTTTTCGCCAAAATCCATTTTTTTCCCATTTTCAGCCAATTTTTGGTGAGCGCGGGACTCCTTAGCGTAGATCTCGAAATGATAAGCGGTTTGAAAAAAAAGAACACTGAAAACGATGGGCCGAGCACGAAGTTATGTGCGTTCAAAGAATCAGGGGTGAGTGGGGTAAGGTGTGAAGAACTGGAAGGATGGGTAAGACCATATAAACAAATTGGAGCAGTGAGTAAATGGGTCCTATCATACCAGCACTTATGCACGGGATCCCATCAGAATTCCGCAGTTAAGCGTGCTCGGGAGAGAGTATTACTTGGATGGGTGACCTCCTGGGAAGTCCTCGTGTTGCACCCATTTTTTCGCCAAAATCCATTTTTTTCACGTTTCCAGCCAATTTTTGTGGAGCACGGGACGCCACGGCGTAGATCTCGAAAAGATAAGCGGATAGAAAAAAAAAAGATCATAGAAAACGGAGGTCCAAGCGCGAAGTTATGAGTGTTCAAAGAATTAGGGGTGTGTGGGGTAAGGTTTGAAGAACTGGAAGGATGGGTAAGACCATAGAAACAAATTGGAGCAGTGATTTAATGGGTGCGATCATACCAGCACTAATGCACCGGATCCCATAAAAACTCCGTAGTTAAGCGTGCTTGGGCGAGAGTAGTACTTGGATGGGTGACCTCCTTCGAAGTCCTCGTGTTGCACCCCTTTTTTCGCCAAAATCCATTTTTTTCCCATTTTCAGTCAATTTTTGGTGAGCGCGGGACTCCTTAGCGTAGATCTCGAAATGATAAGCGGTTTGAAAAAAAAGATCACTGAAAACGATGGGCCGAGCGCGAAGTTATGTGCGTTCAAAGAATCAGGGGTGAGTGGGGTAAGGTGTGAAGAACTGGAAGGATGGGTAAGACCATATAAACAAATTGGAGCAGTGAGTAAATGGGTCCTATCATACCAGCACTTATGCGCGGGATCCCATCAGAATTCCGCAGTTAAGCGTGCTCGGGAGAGAGTATTACTAGGATGGGTGACCTCCTGGGAAGTCCTCGTGTTGCACCCATTTTTTCGCCAAAATCCATTTTTTTCACGTTTCCAGCCAATTTTTGTGGAGCGCGGGACGCCACGGTGTAGATCTCGAAAAGATAAGCGGATAGAAAAAAAAAAGATCATTGAAAACGGAGGTCCAAGCGCGAAGTTATGAGCGTTCAAAGAATTAGGGGTGTGTGGGGTAAGGTTTGAAGAACTGGAAGGATGGGTAAGACCATAGAAACAAATTGGAGCAGTGATTTAATGGGTGCGATCATACCTGCACTAATGCACCGGATCCCATAAAAACTCCGTAGTTAAGCGTGCTTGGGCGAGAGTAGTACTAGGATGGGTGACCTCCTTGGAAGTCCTCGTGTTGCACCCCTTTTTTCGCCAAAATCCATTTTTTCCCATTTCCAGCCAATTTTTGGTGAGCGCGGGACTCCACAGCGTAGATCTCGAAATGATAAGCGGTTTGAAAAAAAAGATCACTGAAAATGAAGGGCCCAGCGAAGTTATGTGCGTTCAAAGAATCAGGGGTGAGTGGGGTAAGGTGTGAAGAACTGGAAGGATGGGTAAGACCATATAAACAAACTGGAGCAGTGAGTTAATGGGTGCGATCATACCAGCCCTAATGCACCGGATCCCATCAGAACTCCGCAGTTAAGCGTGCTTGGGCGAGAGTAGTACGAGGATGGGTGACCTCATGGGAAGTCCTTGTGTTGCACCCCTTTTTTCGCCAAAATCCATTTTTTTCCCGTTTCCAGCCAATTTTTGAGGAGCGCGGGACTCCACGGCATAGATCTCGAAAAGATAAGCAGTTTGAAAAAATAAAATCGCTGAAAACGGAGGTCCAAGCGCGAAGTTATGAACGTTCAAAGAATTAGTGGTGAGTGGGGTAAGGTGTGAAGAACTGGAAGGATGGGTAAGACCATATAAACAAATTGGAGCAGTGAGTTAATGGGTGCGATCATACCAGCACTAATGCACCGGATCCCATCAGAACTCCGTAGTTAAACGTGCTTGGGCGAGAGTAGTACTAGGATGGGTGACCTCCTGGGAAGTCCTCGTGGTGCACACCTTTTTTCGCCAAAATCCATATTTTCCAGTGTCCAGCCAATTTTTGAGGAGCACGGGACACCGCGGCGTAGATCTCGAAAAGATAAGCGGTTTGAAGAAAATGATCACTGAAAACGGAGGTCCGAGCGCGAAGTTATGAGCGTTCAAAGAATCAGGGGTGAGTGGGGCAAGGTGTGAAGAACTGGAAGAATGTGTAAGACCATATTAACAAATTGGAGTAGAGAGTTAATGGGTGCGATCATACCAGCCCTAATGCACCGGATCCCATCAGAACTCCGCAGTTAAGCGTGCTTGGGCGAGAGTAGTATTAGGATGGGTGACCTCATGGGAAGTCCTTGTGTTGCACCCCTTTTTTCGAAAAAATCAATTTTTTTCCCATTTCCACCCAATTTTTGAGGTGCGCGGGACGCCACGGCGTAGATCTCGAAAAGATAAGCGATTTGAAAAAAAGATCACTTAAAACGGAGGTCCGAGCGCGAAGTTATGAGCGTTCAAAGAATCAGGGGTGAGTGGAGTAAGGTGTGAAGAACTGGAAGGATGGGTAAGACCATATAAACAAATTGGAACAGTGAGTTAATGGGTGCGAACATACCCGCACTAATGCATCGGATCCCATCAGAACTCCGCAATTTAGCGTGCTAGGGAGATAGTAGTACTAGGATGGGTGACCTCCGGGGAAGTCCTCGTGTTGCACCCCTTTTTTCGCCAAAATCCATTATTTCTTTCCCTTTGCCACACAATTTTTGAGGACCGCGGGACGCCACGGCGTAGATCTCGAAAAGATAAGCGGTTTGAAAAAAAATAGATCGCTGAAAATGGAGGTCCAAGTGCGAAGTTATGAGCGTTCAAAGAATCAGGGGTGAGTGGGGTAAGGTGTAAAGAACTGGAAGGATGGGTAAGACCATAGAGACAAATTGGAGCAGTGAGTTAATGGGTGCGATCATACCAGCACTTATGCACGGGATCCCATCAGAACTCCGCAGTTAAGCGTGCTCGGGAGAGAGTAGTACTAGGATGGGTGACCTCCTGGGAAGTCCTCGTGTTGCACCCATTTTTTCGCTAAAATCCATTTTTTCACGTTTCCAGCCAATTTTTGTAGAGCGCGGGACGCCACGGCGTAAATCTCGAAAAGATAAGCGGATAGAAAAAAAAAGATCATAGAAAATGAAGGTCCAAGCGCGAAGTTATGAGCGTTCAAAGAATTATGGGTGTGTGGGGTAAGGTGTGAAGAACTGGAAGGATGGGTAAGACCATAGAAACAAATTGGATCAGTGAGTTAATGGGTGCGATCATACCAGCACTAATGCACCGGATCCCATAAAAACTCCGTAGTTAAGCGTGCTTGGGCGAGAGTAGTACTAGGATGGGTGACCTCCTTCGAAGTCCTCGTGTTGCACCCCTTTTTTCGCCAAAATCCATTTTTTTCCCATTTTCAGTCAATTTTTGGTGAGCGCGGGACTCCTTAGCGTAGATCTCGAAATGATAAGCGGTTTGAAAAAAAAGATCACTGAAAACGATGGGCCGAGCACGAAGTTATGTGCGTTCAAAGAATCAGGGGTGAGTGGGGTAAGGTGTGAAGAACTGGAAGGATGGGTAAGACCATATAAACAAATTGGAGCAGTGAGTAAATGGGTCCTATCATACCAGCACTTATGCACGGGATCCCATCAGAATTCCGCAGTTAAGCGTGCTCGGGAGAGAGTAGTACTAGGATGGGTGACCTCCTGGGAAGTCCTCGTGTTGCACCCATTTTTTCGCCAAAATCCATTTTTTTCACGTTTTTAGCCAATTTTTTTGGAGCGCGGGACGCCACGGCGTAGATGTCGAAAAGATAAGCGGATAGAAAAAAAAAGATCATAGAAAACGGAGGTCCAAGCGCGAAGTTATGAGTGTTCAAAGAATTAGGGGTGTGTGGGGTAAGGTTTGAAGAACTAGAAGGATGGGTAAGACCATAGAAACAAATTGGAGCAGTGATTTAATGGGTGCGATCATACCAGCACTAATGCACCGGATCCCATAAAAACTCTGTAGTTAAGCGTGCTTGGGCGAGAGTAGTACTTGGATGGGTGACCTCCTTCGAAGTCCTCGTGTTGCACCCCTTTTTTCGCCAAAATCCATTTTTTTCCCATTTTCAGCCAATTTTTGGTGAGCGCGGGACTCCTTAGCGTAGATCTCGAAATGATAAGCGGTTTGAAAAAAAAGATCACTGAAAACGATGGGCCGAGCGCGAAGTTATGTGCGTTCAAAGAATCAGGGGTGAGTGGGGTAAGGTGTGAAGAACTGGAAGGATGGGTAAGACCATATAAACAAATTGGAGCAGTGAGTAAATGGGTCCTATCATACCAGCACTTATGCACGGGATCCCATCAGAATTCCGCAGTTAAGCGTGCTCGGGAGAGAGTATTACTAGGATGGGTGACCTCCTGGGAAGTCCTCGTGTTACACCCATTTTTTCGCCAAAATCCATTTTTTTCACGTTTCCAGCCAATTTTAGTGGAGCGCGGGACGCCACGGCGTAGATCTCGAAAAGATAAGCGGATAGAAAAAAAAAATCATTGAAAACGGAGGTCCAAGCGTGAAGTTATGAGCGTTCAAAGAATTAGAGGTGTGTGGGGTAAGGTTTGAAGAACTGGAAGGATGGGTAAGTCCATAGAAACAAATTGGAGCAGTGATTTAAGGGGTGCGATCATACCAGCACTAATGCACCGGATCCCATAAGAACTCCGTAGTTAAGCGTGCTTGGGCGAGAGTAGTACTAGGATGGGTGACCTCCTTGGAAGTCCTCGTGTTGCACCTCTTTTTTCGCCAAAATCCATTTTTTCCCATTTCCAGCCAATTTTTGGTGAGCGCGGGACTCCACAGCGTAGATCTCGAAATGATAAGCGGTTTGAAAAAAAAGATCACTGAAAACGAAGGGCCGAGCGCGAAGTTATGTGCGTTCAAAGAATTAGGGGTGAGTGGGGTAAGGTGTGAAGAACTGGAAGGATGGGTAAGACCATATAAACAAATTGGAGACCATATAAACAAATTGGAGCAGTGAGTTAATGGGTGCGATCATACCAGCCCTAATGCACCGGATCCCATCAGAACTCCGTAGTTAAGCGTGCTTGGGCGAGAGTAGTACGAGGATGGGTGACCTCATGGGAAGTCCTTGTGGTGCACCCCTTTTTTCGCCAAAATCCATTTTTTTCCCGTTTCCAGCCAATTTTTGAGGAGCGCGGGACGCCACGGCATAGATCTCGAAAAGATAAGCGGTTTGAAAAAATAAGATCGCTGAAAACGGAGGTCCAAGCGCGAAGTTATGAACGTTCAAAGAATTAGTGGTGAGTGGGGTAAGGTGTGAAGCACTGGAAGGATGGGTAAGACCATATAAACAAATTGGAGCAGTGAGTTAATGGGTGCCATCATACCAGCACTAATGCACCGGATCCCATCAGAACTCCGTAGTTAAACGTGCTTGGGCGAGAGTAGTACTAGGATGGGTGACCTCATGGGAAGTCCTCGTGTTGCAACCCTTTTTTCGAAAAAATCAATTTTTTTCCCGTTTCCACCCAATTTTTGAGGAGCGCGGGACGCCACGGCGTAGATCTCGAAAAGATAAGCGGTTTGAAGAAAAAGATCACTGAAAACGGAGGTCCGAGCGCGAAGTCATGAGCGTTCAAAGAATCAGGGGTGAGTGGAGTAAGGTGTGAAGAACTGGAAGGATGGGTAAGACCATATAAACAAATTGGAACAGTTAGTTAATGGGTGCGATCATACCCGCACTAATGCACCGGATCCCATCAGAACTCCGCAATTTAGCGTGCTTGGGAGAGAGTAGTATTAGGATGGGTGACTTCCTGGGAAGTCCTTGTGTTGCACCCCTTTTTTCGCCAAAATCCATTATTTTTTCCCGTATCCAGCTAATTTTTGAGGAGCACGGGACGCCACGGCGTAGATCTCGAAAAGATAAGCGGTTTGAAAAAAAAAAGATCGCTGAAAATGGAGGTCCAAGTGCGAAGTTATGAGCATTCAAAGAATCAGGGGTGAGTGGGGTAAGGTGTGAAGAACTGGAAGGATGGGTAAGACCATAGAGACAAATTGGAGCAGTGAGTTAATGGGTGCGATCATACCAGCACTTATGCACGGGATCCCATCATAACTCCGCAGTTAAGCGTGCTCGGGAGAGAGTAGTACTAGGATGGGTGACCTCCTGGGAAGTCCTCGTGTTGCACCCATTTTTTCGCTAAAATCCATTTTTTTCACGTTTCCAGCCAATTTTTGTGGAGCGCGGGACGCCACAGCGTAAATCTCGAAAAGATAAGCGGATAGAAAAAAAAAGATCATAGAAAATGAAGGTCCAAGCGCGAAGTTATGAGCGTTCAAAGAATTAGGGGTGTGTGGGGTAAGGTGTGAAGAACTGGAAGGACGGGTAAGACCATAGAAACAAATTGGATTAGTGAGTTAATGGGTGCGGTCATACCAACACTAATGCACCGGATCCCATAAGAGCTCCGTAGTTAAGCGTGCTTGGGCGAGAGTAGTACTAGGATGGGTGACCTCCTTTGAAGTCCTCGTGTTGCACCCCTTTTTTCGCCAAAATCCATTTTATTCCCATTTCCAGCCAATTTTAGGTGAGCGCGGGACTCCACAGCGTAGATCTCGAAATGATAAGCGGTTTGAAAAAAAAGATCACTGAAAACGAAGGGCCGAGCGCGAAGTTATGAGCGTTCAAAGAATCAGGGGTGAGTGGGGTAAGGTGTGATGAATTGAAAAGATGGGTCGGACCATATAAACAAATTGGAGCAGTGAGTTAATGGGTGCGATCATAGCAGCACTAAAGCATCGGATTCCATCAGAACTTCGCAGTTAAGCGTGCTTTGGCGAGAGTAGTACTAGGATGGGTGACCTCCTGGGAAGTCCTCGTATTGCATTTCAGTCTATTTTTGAGGAGCGCGGGACGCCACGACTTGGATCTCGAAAAGATAAGCGGTTTGAAAAAAAAAGATCACTGAAAACGGCAGTCCGAGCGCGAAGTTATGAGCGTTCGAAGAATCAGGGGTGAGTGGGGTGAGGTGTGAAGAACTCGAAGGATGGGTAAGACCATATATACAAATTGGAGCAGGGACTTAATGGGTGCGATCATACCAGCACTAATGCACCGGATCCCATCAGAACTCTACAGTTAAGCGTGCTTGGGCAAGAGTAGTACTAGGATGGGTGACCTCCTGGGAAGTCCTCGTGTTGGACCCATTTTTCCGCCAAAATCCATTTTTCCGCCAAAATCCATTTTTCCCGGTTTTAAGCCAATTTTTAGTGCCGCGGGACATTATGGTGTAGATCTCGAAAACATAAGCGGTTTGAGAAAAAAAATCACTGAAAACAGTGCTCCGAAAGAGAAGTTATGAGCGTTCAAAGAATCAGGGGTGAGTGGGGTGAGGTGTGAAGAACTGGAAGGATGGGTAAGACCATATAAATAAATTGGAGCAGTGAGTTAATGGGTGCGATCAAACCAGCACTAATGCACAGGATCCCATCAGAATTCCGTAGTGAAGCGTGCTTGGGCGAGAGTAGTACTAGGATGGGTGACCTCATGGGAAGTCCTCGTGTTGCACCCCTTTTTTTCGCCAAAATCAATTTCTTTCCCCGTTTCAAGCCAATTTTTGAGGAGCGCGGGACGCCACGGCGTAGATCTCGAAAAGATAAACGGTTTGAAAAAAATATCACTTAAAACGGAGGTCCGAGCGCGAAGTTATGAGCGTTCAAAGAATCAGGGGTGAGTGGAGTATGGTGTGAAGAACTGGAAGGATGGGTAAGACCATATAGACAAATTGGAGCAGTGAGTTTATGGGTGCGATCATACCAGCACTAATGCACCTGATCCCATCAGAACTCCGCAGTAAAGCGTGCTTGGGCGAGAGTAGTACTAGGATGAGTGACCTCATGGGAAGTCCTCGTGTTGCACCCCTTTTTTCGCCAAAATCCATTTTTTTCCCGTTTCCAGCCAATTTTTGAGGAGCGCGGGACACCACGGCGTGAATCTAGAAAAGATAAGCCGGTTGAAATAAAAGATAAGTGAAAACGGAGGTCCGAGCGCGAAGTTATGAGCGTTTAAAGAATCAGGGGTGAGTGGAGTAAGGTGTGAAGAACTGGAAGGATGGGTAAGACGATATAAACAAATTGGAACAGTGAGTTAATGGGTGCGATCATACCAGCACTAATGCACCGGATCCCATCTGAACTCCGCAATTAAGCGTGCTTGGGCGAGAGTAGTACTAGGATGAGTGACCTCATGGGAAGTCCTCGTGTTGCACACCTTTTTTCGCCAAAATCCATTTTTTTCCCATTTCCAGCCAATTTTTGGTGAGCGCGGGACTCCACAGCGTAGATCTCGAAATGATAAGCGGTTTGAAAAAAATAATCACTGAAAACGAAGGGCCGAGCGCGAAGTTATGTGCGTTCAAAGAATCAGGGGTGAGTGGGGTAAGGTGTGAAGAACTGGAAGGATGGGTAAGATGATATAAACAAATTGGAACAGTGAGTTAATGGGTGCGATCATACCAGCACTAATGCACCGGATCCCATCAGAACTTCGCAGTTTAGCGTGCTTGGGCGAGAGTAGTACTAGGATGGGTGTCCTCTTGGGAAGTCCCCGTGTTGCACCCCTTTTTTCGCCAAAATCCATTTTTTCCCATTTCCAGTCAATTTTTGAGGAGCGCAGGACGCCACGGCGTAGATCTCGAAAAGATAAGCGGTTTGGAAAAAAAAAAGATCACTGAAATCGGAGGTCCGAGCGCGAAGTTATGAGCGTTCAAAGAATCAGGGGTGAGTGGGGTAAGGTGTGAAGAATTCAAAAGATGGGTCGGACCATATAAACAAATTGGAGCAGTGAGTTAATGGGTGCGATCATACCAGCACTAATGCACTGGATCCCATCAGAACTTCGCAGTTTAGCGTGCTTGGGCGAGAGTAGTACTAGGATGGGTGACCTCCTGGGAAGTCCTCGTATTGCACCCTTTTCTTCGCCAAAATTAATTTTTTTCCCTTTTTCAGTCTATTTTTGAGGAGCGCGGGACGCCACGACGTGGATCTCGAAAAGATAAGCGGTTTGAAAAAAAAAGATCACTGAAAACGGCAGTCCGAGCTCGAAGTTATGAGCGTTCGAAGAATCAGGGGTGAGTGGGGTGAGGTGTGAAGAACTGGAAGGATGCGTAAGACCATATAAACAAATTGGAGCAGTGAGTTAATGGGTGCGATCATACCAACATTAATGCACCAGATCCCATCAGAACTCCGTAGTTAAGTGTGCTTGCGCGAGAGCAGTACTAGGATGGGTGACCTCCTGGGAAGTCTTCGTGTTGCACCCCTTTTTTCGCCAAAATCCATTTTTTCCCGTTTCTAGCCAATTTTTTAGGAGCGCGGGACGCCACGGCGTAGATCTCGAAAAGATAAGCGGTTTGAAAAAAAAAAGATCACTGAAAACGGAGGTCCGAGCACGAAGTTATGAGCGTTCAAAGAATCAGGGGTGAGTGGGGTAAGGTGTGAAGAACTGAAAAGATGGGTCCGACCATATGAACAAATTAGAGCAGTGACTTAATGGGTGCGATCATACCAGCACTAATGCACCGGATCCCATCAGAACTCAGCAGTTAAGCGTGCTTGGGCAAGAGTAGTACTAGGATGGGTGACCACCTGGGAAGTCCCCGTGTTGCACCCCTTTTTTCGCCAAAATCCATTTTTTCCCGTTTCCAGCCAATTTTTGAGGAGCGCAGGACGCCACGGCGTAGATCTCGAAAAGATAAGCGGTTTGAAAAAAACAGATCACTGAAATCGGAGGTCCGAGTGCGAAGTTATGAGCGTTCAAAGAATCAGGGGGGAGTGGGGTAAGGTGTGAAGAACTGGAAGGATGGGTAAGACCATATAAATAAATTGGAGCTCTGAGTTAATGGGTGCGATCAAACCAGCACTAATGCACCGGATCCCATCAAAATTCCGCAGTGAAGCGTGCTTGGGCGAGAGTAGTACTAGGATGGGTGACCTCATGGGAAGTCCTCGTGTTGCACCACTTTTTTCGCCAAAATCAATTTCTTTCCCCGTTTCAAGCCAATTTTTGAGGAGCGCGGGACGCCACGGCGTAGATCTCGAAAAGATAAGCGGTTTGAAAAAAAGATCACTTAAAACGGAGGTCCGAGCGCGAAGTTATGAGCGTTCAAAGCATCAGGGGTGAGTGGAGTATGGTGTGAAGAACTGGAAGGATGGGTAAGACCATATAAACAAATTGGAGCAGTGAGTTTATGGGTGCAATCATACCAGCACTAATGCACCGGATCCCATCAGAACTCCGCAGTAAAGCGTGCTTGGGCGAGAGTAGTACTAGGATGAGTTACCTCATGGGAAGTCCTCGTGTTGCACCCCTTTTTTCGCCAAAATCCATTTTTTCCCGTTTCCAGCCAATTTATGAGGAGCGCGGGACGCCATGGCGTGGATCTAGAAAAGATAAGCGGGTTGAAATAAAAGATCAGTGAAAACGGAGGTCCGAGCGCGAAGTTATGAGCGTTCAAAGAATCAGGGGTGAGTGGAGTAAGGTGTGAAGAACTGGAAGGATGGGTAAGACGATATAAACAAATTAGAACAGTGAGTTAATGGGTGCGATCATACCCGCACTAATGCACCGGATCCCATCAGAACTCCGCAATTAAGCGTGCTTGGGCGAGAGTAGTACTAGGATGAGTGACCTCATGGGAAGTCCTCGTGTTGCACCCCTTTTTTCGCCAAAATCCATTTTTTCCCATTTCCAGCCAATTTTTGGTGAGCGCGGGACTCCACAGCGTAGATCTCGAAATGATAAGCGGTTTGAAAAAAAAGATCACTGAAAACGAAGGGCCGAGCGCGAAGTTATGTGCGTTCAAAGAATCAGGGGTGAGTGGGGTAAGGTGTGAAGAATTGAAAAGATGGGTCGGACCATATAAACAAATTGGAGCAGTGAGTTAATGGGTGCGATCATACCAGCACTAATGCACCGGATCCCATCAGAACTTCGCAGTTTAGCGTGCTTGGGCGAGAGTAGTACTAGGATGGGTGACCTCCTGGGAAGTCCTCGTATTGCACCCTTTTTTTCGCCAAGATTAATTTTTTTCCCTTTTTCAGTCTATTTTTGAGTAGCGCGGGACGCCACGACGTGGATCTCGAAAAGATAAGCGGTTTGCAAAAAAAAGATCACTGAAAACGGCAGTCCGAGCGCGAAGTTATGAGCGTTCGAAGAATCAGGGGTGAGTGGGGTGAGGTGTGAAGAACTGGAAGGATGGGTATGACCATATAAACAAATTGGAGCAGTGAGTTAATGGGTTCGATCATACCAACATTAATGCACCGGATCCCATCAGAACTCTGCAGTTAAGCGTGCTTGGGCAAGAGTAGTACTAGGATGGGTGACCTCCTGGGAAGTCCTCGTGTTGCACCCCTTTTTCCGCCAAAATCCATTTTTTCCCCATTTTCTGCCAATTTTTGAGGAGCGCGGGACATTATGGTGTAGATCTCGATAACATAAGCGGTTTGAAAAAAAAAATCACTGAAAACGGAGGTCCGAGCGCGAAGTTATGAGCGTTCGAAGAATCAGGGGTGAGTGGGGTGAGGTGTGAAGAACTGGAAGGATGGGTAAGACCATATAAACAAATTGGAGCAGTGAGTTAATGGGTGCGATCAAACCAGCACTAATGTACCGGATCCCATCAGAACTCCGCAATGAAGCGTGCTTGGGCGAGAGTAGTACTAGGAGGGGTGACCTCCTGGGAAGTCCTCTTGTTGCACCCCTTTTTTGGCCAATTTTTTTTTTCCATGTTTCAACCTATTTTCGAGGAGCGCTAGAAGCCATGAGGTAGATCTCGAAAAGATAAGCGGTTTGAAAACAAAGATCACTGAAAACGGAGGTCCGAGCTCGAAGTTATGAGCGTTCGAAGAATCAGTGGTGAGTGGAATGAGGTGTGAAGAACTGGAAGGATGGGTAAGACCATATAAACAAATTGGAGCAGTGAGTTAATGGGTGCGATCATACCGGCTCTAGTGCACCGGATCCCATCTTAATTCTGCAGCTAAGCGTGCTTGGGCGAGAGTAGTACTAGGATGGGTCACCTCTTGGGAAGTCCTGGTGTTGCACCCCTTTTTAAATGGCCTAAAACGAAGTGGAAGATCTTCAATCCTTCTTAAACCCTCCCCTAAAGAGCCAATGTGGAATATAGTGAGACATCTTGGTGGGACGACATCTCCACCGAGTTAGAGCTTGTGGTTGGGGCTTCCAAATCCTCCTAAATCATACATCAGACCTTGAGATACCTCTCTCGAATGCTTCTTTTTGCCCTCTTTTCCCGGGATAACTTAGAAAACATTAGGAAAGAGGACGTAGCTAGGCTATGGTTAGCTAATCAAGAGAGAGGAAATCATTGATTTTTGGATTTTGACTTGGTCAACCACTTCGTAGAAGTCACTGCAGATAGTAAGAGAAAGGGCAAGATAAGGCTAGGGCGCATGATCACCTTCATCGTGGAGTCTCTTGAAGGGGATAGGTATAACGAGATGCTTAAAGACTTGGAATCCATCTCCTCTAACCCTTTTTTGGACATTGAGGCCCTTGTATCTCATAAATTTTCGGCCAAGACTTCCTTCGAGAACCATTATGTATGGAAGGTGGGAGTGATGACTGGTTCGAGATCCCCGACCCTAATATCACAAGGGTTGACCAAGGTGATGAGTTTCCTTGGAGGATTAATAAGGGGCCTATACGAGAATAGTTAAAAAGGTGCAAAGATAGAGCGCAAGCGGTGGCGGACAAACCTCTTAGGGTCGAGATGCAACAGTTTGCTCCCTCTTTAGTGGGGGCAGTATGTCTTCTTCCTCCTCTCCTTCTTTTTATTTCTCGTCCCTTGTTTGGACTCGATGAGGCAAGCTCATGAGCATATAAGTTTAGGTTATCAAGCCCAAGCCACCGCACATCATGATTCCGCTTACTTTGCTAGGTGGAATTATGATGTTAACGTGGCCCAACGTCATTTGGTGCCCTATCTTAACAACCCCCGTACTCTGTTTCATGAAGGGCTCGTACCTCATTGGGGTGCTTATCGGTCACATCCTACATATCCATATTATGCTTATCTGAATGAAGAGGTGACCGTAACACCACCATATAACTATACTCGGCCTAGTGGATGTGGTTACCGCTATGATCTGGCATACCCTTTTGTCATTCCGAAGGCCGAGTTTAGTGGTGGATTGGGCTCTCAGGGTCCCCCTTTCTCCTTGGCATATCCCACTTCCCCTTCTTATCCATCTCATTATCCTTCTCCAGCTTACTACGACGTCACCGACCCTTTTGGTGATGTCAGGCAATCTAGTAGGATAGAGGAGGACAATGATTGAGTGGTTGCTCTGCTTGCCTCTCCCTTTTCTTTTATCATGTAGAATTTGCTCGAGGGCGAGCAAATGTCTAGCTTTGGGAGCTTCTTCCAACTAGCCTACGCCTATGATCTTCCCTCTCCTTGTTCCCCTCTCCCTTTCCGTGATTTATTTTATTGATGACTTGATTGGTTGTTCATGCTTTCTTTCTGTTGTTTGTGTTTGGTGAATAGTTTACCTTCTTTTCAGTTTCCCTTTTCTTATTTCTTCTTTTTTTACTTTGTAGATAGTTGCTTTCTTTTGATTTTTTCCCTTCTCTTTCTTCTTTCTTCTTTTATTTTTAAAATTCAAGAAAAATGAAAATAAAATGAAAATTCAATAGACATTTTCCAATCTATACTCTCAAGGCAAGTTTGTTTACTCCTTTTTTATTATTATTTCCTTTGTGATTGAACGGATGAAGTAGGGCTTGTTAGTTGATTCCGCCTATCAGTAGGACTAGGATTGTGCAGTCTCTTGGAATACATTAAGTTCATCCTAGGTAAACCAAAGCTAGAGAAGTCAAAACCTTAAGGCCCGCTAAACTCATAATTCATGGTTCGTGTTAAGAAGGAGTCGCCCTTTGCTAGTGAATTTGAAACCCTCAGTATTATTTCCTTTCTAACACAAGTGAGATTAATCGTTCAAGCCTTCAAAAAATTATTTACTTGAGTGGCATATATGGTTCCTTGGCATGACAAGTGTCTAATCGAGAACTTGCGCCCCTCTCTTCCTAAGATCGCGACCGGACCACTTTAAGGAATGACGGAGGCAATTAGGTTTTTGTTTTCTTTTAGTTTAGGAGCACCCGTGTTTTTCTTTTTTATAACACATTTTTATTTTGCACTTGTCTATCTAGCTCCCAATTTGTGTCTTTTTCCCCTCCTTGCATTACATTCCTACCTAGTTTTTGTGAAGCTTTTGGCCCTTAGGAGTTTTTTTTGGTGATTTTTTGCACAAAAGAATGAAAAAAAAAGCAAGTGGTTTCGAGTGAAGCAAGATTGTGTTGTATTTGTGCAAATGTAGCTAGAAACACAAAAACAAAAGAAATAAAAAGGTGAAAAAGAAAAAAAATAAAAATAAAAATAAAAAAAAGAGTGAAAGAAAAATGAAAATCAAACAAGATGTAGTCTTACTTAATTGAATAAGCTTGGGGGTATCCCAATTATGATGATGGGTGACATTATTGTTTGGAGATTTATGAAATATCTAGTTGAGAGTTTTGGCCAAGCTTCACAATTACGTATAGCACCAAATAGCCAAATTTTTCCACACCTTGTCCCTGGCCTATCATTACATCCCAAATAAAAGTCATCCCGACCCTAGAGGATTGAGTCTAATGTCGGTTGTTGCCGGAGATTAGAGCAAGTTTATTGAGCGACCATGTTGTGCCAAGATGTCGAGTGACCCTTCTCTTGTCCTTGATTGTTTACTTTTTCGACTCCCTCAAGGAGTCAAGACAAAATAGCTAAGGGTTGTATTTGAAACTAGTTGAAGATGGCGTAGTTTGTTGGTTGAGAATGAAGGTGGATGTGGTGCTAGTTTTGACCTCACACTTCGGTATAGTGTGCTCTTTCATCAACACTTGGTAGCCGGGGTTGTGCACTTTCTTAGTTCTTCTCAACTTAGTCTAGGAGGGTGTGAAATTTCCTTAGCTTGTCCCTCCAATAATTGGTTCATCACATTATTTTGGTTTTGTGTGAATATTTTACTTTGATTTTTTTTATTATTAATTTACTCTTCAGAAACCCTTATGGGAGCATTACCCGTCCTCATTGGCGACTTTAAGGTTTAAAATGGCTTGTTGTTATGCTAAAAATAGTCGTGATTCCTACGTAACGAAAGTGAGTTAGTGTATATTCTCATCACTTCTCTTGTTACTTTGATTAAAAATATTTCTTTCTCCCTCTCTTGTGTTTCATCTCATTTTGCTCAAGGATGAGCAAAAGCTTAGCTTGGGGTGGTTTGATAAGTGACATGTATGTCACTTTTCGGTTACATTTTGTAGTTTATATTCGTACTTTATTTTCACTTATTCTTTCTATTTTTATTCCTTTTTAGTTATTTTTAGTCTTATTATGTCTTTTCAATTTATTGTGTTTGTCTCGTTTTCTTCCCTCGTGCTTTGTTTTATTTATGTGTGCATGTATGTGTTTGCGGTTTGAAGTACGAAAGTTCAGTGCTCAACCTCCCCAACTACTTCTGAACTCCAATATTGCCTCATCATCACCCCTTCACATTCACGAGCAATCCCCTGCCCATCAGCGCTCACAAGGCCTTCACTACGCACACAAGAAGTTAAGGTTGCGCTGGCCGACCATAGGCTGACTGCGCCCCTATTGCCCGCACTGAAACATGGCAGGGACTTTTGCCATTTTCTTGAAGATTAGTTGCACCCACAGCTGAATTAGATTGCGCCATCAATCTTGGAGATGCGCCCTTAGTCTTGGAGTTGCGCCCATATTCTAGAAGTTGCGCCAACAGTCTAGACGATGCGCCCGCAACAAGGAGTAAAATGCACTCGCAATTTTACTCGCAGCCAACATCTCTCACGCAAGTGGAGTTGCTCGTGTTTTATTTTTATTTTTGAGGTCCTTTTTAGAGAGGATTGACACACTTCATATTAGAGATTAAATTAGAGAGATTAGAATTCTTAGAGTGACTTAAAGAGTAAGCAACTTACTGTCTTGCTTGTAGAGCCTGGATTTCTCATCTATTAAAGTAAGATCTTTCCTTTTATTGTTGATTTTCTCTTGTTTTCTCTTATTAGTAGCTTAAATATATAGTTTAATAGCTTTATCTTACTTATTCTTCATTTATTGCTCATTTTCTTTTGTTTTTCAATCAAATAGTGAAATCCTCTTAAAAGCTTTATTTGCTTGTTTGATCATGGATTTTGATTTATTTTTGCTTTCTTTTGAACTTGTTCAATCTAGTATAATGATGATTAGTGAGTAGATTTCACGCTAGGGTAAGGTGATGCCCTTGAGTTGAATGATTGGAGAAACTTAGGGATGAAGTAACTTCAATATTGTGACTAAAATTGATTAAATGATAGATTTTTCATGATTGTGCATGTTTTAGGAGTGATCAATCTCGTGATTGCATATTCATAGAGTGTAGGTCATGTATGGCATCAGAATGTGTGCATGATTTGTATCACTTGCATTTCATTTGGGATTTATGCTCTTGATTGCTAGATTGAAGTGAGAACTAAGTCTAGGAATTAGGAGTGCCTTCATGATTTGTCAAGCATCTATTACGTTTAGTCATTGCTTGATAGTTGTTTGAGCATTACCATCTTTCCAATTGCTTAACGTAGGTGTGGATCCAAATTCCCCTAGCATGCACTTTCCCTATTTGCATATCCTAGCCATACTTGTTTTGATTTGTTATTTGCATAGTATAGCAGTAGAGATAATTTCAACCCAAACTTTGCTTCCCAATTAGCTTATGCATACGAGAACTAGATACACAAACCACCATTCCATAAAGATCAACCTAGCTTACCACTACACTAGTTTTGGTAACTTAGGCTTACAAATATTGTTTGATAGAGAGCATAGCATTTCTGGTCGAACCCGCCCAACTTGACTAAGAAGAACCGAAGCTGACAGAAAGAAAGTTGGCTTGTTTAGAAACGGCCTTGCTTTTCCATTCTTCATCTAACTATGCTCCAACACTTAAGATCATCATCCGCATAAAGGAATATGTCCTTACACATCCTGACAATTATTAAATATGAATAGGAATTAAATTATGAAGATGATAAAGTTAATTATTTTAGTAATCGTATTTTCTTGCTAGATAATAAATATGATTAGTAGGAAAATATTGATTGGGTCTACAACTAAAATACATTAATATGAGGTCACACATTGTAGCAGAAGTTAGACAAAGCAATCCAAGTCTATATAGGATTGGGTTGGCCGGCCATAAGGGAAAAGAGGAGGAGAATTAGTTCTCGTAACTTGCCTAATTCATAATATTCAAATGATCATGATTTGTATGCAAAGTTATTAAATTTGTTCAATTAAGGGAGGATTTATTTTATGGCTTTAATTTGCATAATTAATATTTGATACTAATTGATTGAAATTAATAAATTTTGATTTATATGTTTATTTTGCTCGAATAAATTCATAAAGATTCGATTTTTTTTAGTATGAAGGAAATTAATTTGTTAATTTCACTCCTAATTTTCGGATTTAATGTTTATAATGGTTAGATTTAAAATTATTTAGTGTTTAATTTGATTAATCATCAAAATAACTTGTTAACAACTAAAGATTTGATTTTTAATTTGAAAAATAAATCTAATTTTCATCACCAAAATAAATCTAAAATAATATGATGACAGAAAATAATTTTTTATTTTTTCCCACTAACTTTCAGGTTTTTATCATATTATTTGTGAATTTTGGTTAAATTTTATGTTAAATTTGATTATTCATAAATTTTAAGGATAACAACTAAAATATTTAATTTTATTTGTTATGATAATTCAATATATCACACTAAAAATTGAATTTGAATTTTTCAAAAATTAAGTGTTAATTTTCTAAATTTTTGGATATTATTAGATTTTTGCTTTAATTTTGAATTCTTGTTAGATTTGATGTTTAGTAAACATTATACATTGAAAATCTAGATCTTAACAAACTGAAAATTATGTTTAAGTTTTGTTAATTTATTTAAAATTTCTGCCCTAAATTTAGGGATTATTAAAATCTAATTATATCCTTAATCATTAAACAAATTTTTGGATAAAGACTAGTTTTAAATTTAATGAAAATTGTTACCTATATTTAAAAAGGAAGCCAACCATGGCTGGGTGGCCCACCGGTGACGGTGAACCATGGTGGCTGGCAGGAAGAACCGAAAAAGGGGCGGTGCTAGCGCGGCAGAGTGGGCGGCGCGCGTGGGACATGCGCGGCTCTGCTCTTTCTCGCGTCTTCTTGGCGGCTAGATGGTCGGCAAAGCCGATGATGTGTGACGCGACACCGGCAGTTGGTCCTTCTAGGCCGCCTGGTGGTGCTCGGGTGGTGCGTGGTGGCTGGTGGTTATCCAGGCGTGTGGTGATGTATGCGTGGTGGGTTTTTTGTTGGGTTGGACCTTGTCTTTTGATTAACGGTCAACAATAAAAAAAAATTATTTGTATCTTGTTTCAAAATTTTCGAGATAATAAGAAATTTCCGGTATTTGCAAATTCAATAATAATGAGTATTGCCATGTTTAAATTGTAATTGAATTAAAATAATAAAGTTTTCTAAATAATTTCCAACCGAAATTGGTTAAGTTTTATAATTATAATGAAAAGTTTTATTTGCTTATTAATTTTTAATAAGTCAATAGTTTGTGTTTATTTAATTTCGATATTGTAAATACGTGGACGTTTAATCTAATATGAATGATATTATATTTTGCATGTTATGACTAGTATGGTCCAAATTAGGATAAAAAATACGATCTGCGATTTGTTAAATTTGAACGTAAATTAAATATGATTTGCGAATCGTTTTGTATTTTTGTAGTTTAAATTTTCGTTATTTAATAAATTCAAATTATGTAATCAAGCATGAGGATCCAAGGAGTTTTAAGGATGGTGATCCATCGAGATTCAAGAGAAGATTCATGAAGATTAGTTTTCCTAAGTTTAGGGGTTATACTAGATCATTATAGTTATTGCTATTATTAGTTTTAGCATTTATTTTGTTTTAAATGCTTGCTTACTAAAGTTTATAAGTGTGGTTATTTATGCTATTTGTTCACTTACAATTGACCATATTAGTAAACTTAGGTCCCTAAAGTAATATTGAGTCTTGATTGCTTTTCCAAACAACACTTATAAAGCCTTAGATCATGAGTAATAGATTCTGCCAAAGTAGGATGTTGCTCATAATTCTGGGGATAGTAGGGTAGGTTTTTGAAAATTACATGTTAATGTTTGGTTTAACTCAACGAAATCATTAAAAGACAAAGTTTTGGGTTTTGAAGCTAAGAGATAGGAGTAAACAAGGAGTTGTTAACCCATCTACCAAGAATTATAATTAGTAAAATGTTTGCTTACCTTAACTACTATACATTAAAGGCAGGGTCAAAATCTATTTGATTGTAGTGGGAGGGCTGTAGAGATGGCCAACAGTGCGGGCCAATCCAGCCCATCCAGTCCAACCCACCTCGTGGGCCGTGTGGGTCGAGCCCCCGGTCCAGCCCGCCTCGAACCGTGAAATTGATGGGTGGATCATGGGCCGAATTTTTTGAGCCCAACCCACGAAAGCCGCTACTAAAACCGCCTAGCCCGGTCCACGAAACCGGTCCAGCCCGGCCCGGTCCACGAAACCGGTTCAGCCCGGCCCATGAACCGGACCAATCCAGCCCAAGTAATTATTCAACCAAATTATGTATATTTTAATCAGATTGTATATATTTTAATCAAATTGCATATATTATAATTCAATCAAATTCAAAAATAATGAAATTACTCATTAATATTAATAATTATATATATTTTAATTAGTTTTAAAGGTTTTATGTAACAATAATGAATAATTTCAATGATTCAATAATTTTAAAAAAAAAATTCCCACGCCGGACCGCCAACCCGGTCCAGCCCGCTAGGCCCACAAACCGCCAAAACCGCTCCCCGAACCATGAAAACCGGTAACAGACCGGTGTGGGCCAAGATTTTTCAGCCCGTGGACCAGCCCGCCCAAACCGTGAATTTCACGGTCCGGTCCTGGGCCATGATATCTCAGCCCGACCCGCTAGGGCCCACGGACTGGCCCGCCCAGCCCGCACTAGTGGCCATGGAGGGGATTTTGGTTATTTCTTTATTCAATAGGGAACATTCATTTTGAATAAAGGGCAGTAGTTAATTATAATTTGTTTAATTGCTGCGTTTGATAAATATTGATTGAATCTTGATTTATTATTTTGTTGTAGTTTTTCAGTCTAGTTCCAACAACAACACCACCTCCGGTTTTAATTTGCGCTATGTAATCGAAAAGGACAAACTAAATGCACAAAATTTCCTAGAATGGAAAATTGTTGTGAGAATCGTTCTCTGAGCAGAAGAAAGGGAAAGTGTTTTTGACAATCCACTCCCTGAACCCCTGCCAGAAAATACTACTATAGCTGAACGGACAGCTAGACAAACCCTAGAGGCTAAATTTGTGCAAGTAACATGTGTGATGCTTGCTTGCATGGAATCAGACTTTCAAAAGCATTTTAATGGTCTGGATGCCTACTCCATTATCTAGCAGCTGAAAACTATGTTTAAGAAGCATGCTAGATTGGAGAGGTTTGAAGCTAACTCTAAGCTGTTGGAGTGCAAATTGGGTAAAGGAAAATTCGTTGGTCCACACGTGTTCAATATGATTGGACATTTTCAGATCACGGAAAAAGTGGGCTTCCCTTATCCCCAAGAACTGGCAACTGATATTGGGATCAAATCCTGTCTCGAAGCTTTTCAAAACTTTCAGTTGATTTTCTACATGCAAGGAGGGGAGCCTACCTTGCAAGAGTTGCATGGTTTGTAGTTCAGGCTGAGAGGAGATTACCTAATGAACCTGAGCATTAAGATATTGTAATGGTTTGGAAGGGTAAGCAGTTCAAGAAGAAAGGGGCTCCTAAGAAGAAGAACAAGGGCAAGACAGTTGCCACTGATGACACTTCTAAGGCAAAGGCCACTTCTAAGGCTAAAGTAGTAGCACTACATGAATGCTACCACTACCATAAGATTGGCCATTTGAAGAGGAATTTCCCCTAGTATCTAGAGGATAAGAAGAGTGGTGCTTCAACTTCCGGTATCTATGTTATAGAAGTTAATTTAGCTACATCTGCTTTTTGGGTATTTGATACCGCTTGTGGATCTCACATTATTTGTAATGTGCAGGGACTAAAAGAAGTAGGATCATAGCTTGAGCAAAGGCGAAGTAGGTCTCCGAGTAGGCGATGGAGCAAGGATTGCTGCTTTAGCTGTAGGAGTTTATAGTTTACATTTGCCCTCTGGTTTAATATTAGAACTAAATAATTATTATTACGTTCCAGTTATTACCAAGAATATAATTTTGATTCCGGTTTTGGATTCAAAAGGTTTTTCATTTAATATTAAGAATAATTGTTGTTCTGCATATTTAAATAATTTGTTCTATGTCTCTGCTAAATTATCAAATGGTTTATATATGCTAGAATTAGAAACCCACATCTATAATATAAACGGCAAGAAACACAAATCAAATGACTCAAACCCTACTTATCTATGGCATTGTCGATTAGGCCACATAAGCTCAAAACGCATAGAGAAGCTTCATAAAGATGGATTTCTCAAATCATTTGATTTTGAATCATTTGATGTATGTGAGTTTACAGGTTCAAGTGAAAGGGCCAATGATCTTTTAGCTCTCATACATACTGATGTGTGTGGACCTATGAGTACTTTGGCTACGGGAGGGTGCAATTACTTCATAAATTTTACCGATGATGTAAGCAGATTTGGATATGTTTACCTCATGCGGCATAAGTCGGAATCCTTTGAAAAAATCAAGGAATTCCAAAATGAAGTACAGAACGAACTTGGGAAGAAAATTAAGGCATTGCGATCCGATCGTGGTGGTGAATTTTTATCTCAAGAATTTGGAGATCATTTGAAAGATTGTGGCATCCTTTCACAATTGACTCTACCAGGAACACCAGAGTTGAATGGGGTCTCTGAAAGAAGGAATCGAACTCTATTGGATATGGTTCGATCCATGACGAGTCTTGTTGATCTTCCAATTTCATTCTGGGGATTTACGCTTGAAACAGCGGGCATTTACACTTAATAGAACACCATCCAAAGCAGTAGAAAAGACACCATATGAAATTTGGACTGGAAACATTCCAAAATTGTTTTCTCTAAGGATATGGGTTGTGAAGCTTATGTAAAACATTATCTCTCTGATAAGCTTTCACCCAAATCCGATAAATGTCTCTTTGTGGGTTACCCAAAAGAGACTAAGGGATACTACTTCTACAACCAAAAGCGAAAATAAAGTATTTGTTGCTCGTAATGGTGTCTTTCTGGAAAAGGAGTTTTTTCCAAAAAAAAAAAACAAGTGGGAGTAATGTATATCTCGAAGAATTTCAAGAAGAGCAACAAATGGATGAGGTTAACACCTTGTAAGAGGCGACCCGACATGAAAATACTTAGAGGCGGTGCATTCAATTCACGTACCTCCTACCGTCCCACTTGGAGATAATCCATGCGAAGTACCTCAACCTAATGAGGTAGAAATTTCTTCTGTTATTCCCTAACGGAGGTCTAGTAGGACCATCATTCCGTCAAAGAGATATATTGATTTTCTTTTGACTGAAAGTTCTGAAATAACGATTTTAGATTCAGAAGAACCTACTAGCTATAAAGATGCTTGGAGAGTCAAGACTCCGAAAGATGGCTTGAGGCCATGAAATCTGAAATGGATTCCATGTCTAAAAATCATGTATGGGACATGGTTGATTTACCTGGTGGGGGTAAAACCCATTGGATGCGAATGGATTTTCAAGTTGAAAACAGACAAGGATGAAAACATTAGTGTTTTCAAAGCAAGGTTGGTGGTGAAAGGTTTCAAACAAATTCATGGTATTGACTATGATGAAACCTTTTCACCAGTAGCCATGTTAAAGTCCATTAGGATAATCCTTGCAATTACTGCCTTTCATGACTATGAAATATGTCAGATGGATGTCAAAACCGCTTTCTTGAATATGTTCTTGAAGGATATACATGACATAACCTCAAGGTTTTGAAGATCTAAAAAATCCAAGGAGGGTATGCAAGCTTAAGAAGTCCATTTATGGACTAAAACAAGTATCAAGGTGTTGGCACCTCAGATTTGATGAGGCGGTCAAGAAATTTGGCTTTCTCATAAATGAAGAGGAATCTTGTGTATACAACAAGTTAAGTGGGAGTAGTATTACTTTTGTGGTCTTATATGTGGATGACATACCTCTCATAGAAAATGATAAAACCATGCTTGAATCAGTCAATGAATGGCTTAAACATTATTTCTCTATGAAAGACCTAGGAGAGGCTGAGTACATCTTGGGAATAAAGATCTATAGAGATATATTGAAAAGGATTATTAGATTTAGTCAAGAGTCTTATATTGATAAGGTTCTTGCAAGGTTCAAGTTGGAAAACTCCAAAAGAGGTTTCATTCCCATGCAACATGGCATAACACTTGGCAAGACTCAGTGTCCTTCGAGTGCTGATGAAGTCAAGGGTATGAGTAATGTTTCCTATGCTTCTGCAGTAGGATCCATTATGTATGCCATGATATGCACTCAACCGGATGTTGCGTATGCTTTGAGTATAGGAAAAATGGACGAGTATAATCTCACCTTTTGCCCCTCTCGCTCAAAATAATCCCACCTTTGGATAATCCCATAATAACCCCACCTTTATATCATATCTCGCTTATTTTGGTCCCAATCCAATATTAACCGGTTACAATAGGTTATTAACCTGGTTTGAACTTGGTTTCGAGGAGGACTGTTGCCATTTTTGTTTTGATGACTATAGCTGATTTCAGTGATCAGCTCTTTAACTTCCAAGATGTATTGTTTGGTAACTCCAACGGTCGACTTGAGTTTTTTGGAAGTAATATTCATTATTTGTGGCTTGGAGATGGGAAGCCAAGACTTTGTATGAACTCAATGTCGAAGATGGCGGCAGTTTATATGCTCCTTGTTAGAGAGGAAGAGATCATAATAGAAGAGAGGAAAAGGGCAGGAGGAGAAACAAAGGTATAAGGGAGAGATAAAGATATACAGCTGGTGGTACCGCTAAATTTTAGCAATTGCACTAGAATTTTGGAGGCGGGGGAGCAAATAAAAGCAAGGGACTTGTACTGGGAAACTGTTTGTGAGTATGAAAAGGCAGGGTCAGAGAAAGTAGAGGAGTTGCTTTTAGAGAGTATTGAAAAGAACCCATTTGTTGGGGAGCCTCATGTGGTTCTGGCTCAATTGTAATTGAGAAAGGGAAGGTTTGAGGAAGTGGAGAGAAGCAGAACAAGGGCTAATTTTGTTGTTGGAATGGGGAAGTCCATGGGATAAGAGGATGTCCATTTTTCCTAAATTAATTGATCTTATCTGTCATGATGGTGAGTTATGTACGGTGGTGATGGTATCTGTGGTGTAATAAGGAGAGGAGATGATTGGTGGCGGTGCTGAAGTGGAGAGGAGATGGTGGGTGGCGGTGCTGAAGTAGAATGTGGAAAGGAGATGGTGGTGATGACTAGTGAGAGAAGGAGAGAGAGGGGGGATTTGGAATATTATTATTTTTCAAAAATTGTTAATGAGAGAAAAATATTATTTTTTAACCTATTCTACCGGTTACCGATCAAAGGGATCAAATTAAGTAGATAGGATAGAAAGGTTGGGTTATTATGGAATTATCCAAAGGTGGGATTATTTTGAGCAGATAGGCAAAAGGTGGGATTATTCCTGTCCATTTTTCCTTGAGTATATGCAGCAGATACAAGTCACATCCATGACATGCACACTGGATGGCAGCGAAAAATATCCTTAAGTACTTACTAGGGACCAAGGATAATTTCTTGGTTTATGGTGGAGATAATGAGTTGGTTGTTACTAGATATACAGATGCAAGCTTCCACAATGACAAAGATGACTTCCGATCCCAATCAGGTTTCATATTTTGTCTCAATGGAGGAGTTGTGAGCTCGAAGAGTTCTAAGTAGAGTACCATCGCAGATTTTACAACAGAGGCTGAGTATATTGCAGTAGCTGATGCAGCAAATGAAGTTGTTTGGATCAAAAAGTTCATTAGTGAACTTAGCTTGGTGTAGTTCCTAGCATTGAGAATTCCATTAAGTTGTATTGTGACAACAATGGTGCCATTGCTCGATCTAAGGAACCCAGATAAGACGAAAGGTCTAAACATGTTGTGCTCAGGAAATTCCATCTTATTCAAGAGATTGTCGGAAGAGAGGATGTGAAAGTAAGCATGGTTCATACCATTGTTGTTAAAATCCCGATCCGTATCTTACTATCCTACGATTCTACGATCCAAAAGGACCTCACCGATACCGATCCTACGTAGGATCTTAATTTTGTAGGATCATTCGATCCTACCCAACCACCAAAAATCACATGGTAGGATCTTAATACGATTCTACGATCCTACGACGACTCTGCGATCCGATCCTATCGTAAAAAAAATCATAAAGTAATTTCACATATTATATTTCTCCTAATAGATTTTGGTTGCATGTTACTTCAATCTTATAGTATTAAAAACTATCACCATTTGCTAATGAAATAAGTCATTATTAATATATGTAAATTGTTAACATGAGGTTCTCACTATATTCTAGCATAATTATATCTATTTTACCGGATTGTAGGATCTTACGATCCTACGATCCGATCCCACCGATTCGATCCTACCAACCCCTACGATCCAATGCAGGATCCCGATCCTGATAACATTGGTTCATACTGAGGTTTATGTAGCGAGATCCTCTAACTAAACCGCTTGCTCAACCTGACCATGAGTGTCATACTAGGTCTATGGCTTAAGCATATTGGAGAAGGGTTTTAGGTTGTTTACTTCGTGTTTACAATTGCAAAGACATATATTATGTGTTGTATGTTTATCAAGAAAATTCGTTTCTTATTTAATTGTTTGGTTTAATATAAAATAAAATGTCCAAATAATTTGTATTTTCAAATAAGATTATCGAAAATATTTTGTAATGGAACCCCATAAAGTGAACTGAAATCACAATTTATTTAAAGTCACTAGTCTAAATCACTAAATTGGACATAAATGATTTATTTAAAGACTAGTATATAATTAATTGATACCGCAGTTCCATGGGCTATGGAGACATAGATCTGTCTAATTGATTATATGGACATTGAGAGTTGATCTAATTAGATTCTAAAAGTATAATCAAACTACTATATTTAATGGATTCCTAATACATGAGTATGTCTTAATAACAACAACATAATTAGTTTAACCTTGACACCGTTAAACGTCGCACCGTAAAAAATGGTTATAAAGGTAGTGATCAGGTGGGCTAAGAATCGAGTGGGAGTTATGTTCATACAAGAGTGGATAAACCCTCCTATTTAATAGGAATAGTGTCTGGGCATCTTGATGAGCGAGAACTAAAAAATTTGTTCAATTAAGGGAGGATTTATTTTATGTCTTTAATTTGCATAATTAATATTTGATACTAATTGATTGAAATTAATAAATTTTGATTTATATGTTTATTTTGCTCGAATAAATTCATAAAGATTCGATTTTTTTTAGTATGAAGGAAATTAATTTGTTAATTTCACTCCTAATTTTCGGATTTAATGTTTATAATGGTTAGATTTAAAATTATTTAGTGTTTAATTTGATTAATCATCAAAATAACTTGTTAACAACTAAAGATTTGATTTTTAATTTGAAAAATAAATCTAATTTTCATCACCAAAATAAATCTAAAATAATATGATGACAGAAAATAATTTTTTATTTTTTCCCACTAACTTTCAGGTTTTTATCATATTATTTGTGAATTTTGGTTAAATTTTATGTTAAATTTGATTATTCATAAATTTTAAGGATAACAACTAAAATATTTAATTTTATTTGTTATGATAATTCAATATATCACACTAAAAATTGAATTTGAATTTTTCAAAAATTAAGTGTTAATTTTCTAAATTTTTGGATATTATTAGATTTTTGCTTTAATTTTGAATTCTTGTTAGATTTGATGTTTAGTAAACATTATACATTGAAAATCTAGATCTTAACAAACTGAAAATTATGTTTAAGTTTTGTTAATTTATTTAAAATTTCTGCCCTAAATTTAGGGATTATTAAAATCTAATTATATCCTTAATCATTAAACAAATTTTTGGATAAAGACTAGTTTTAAATTTAATGAAAATTGTTACCTATATTTAAAAAGGAAGCCAACCATGGCTGGGTGGCCCACCGGTGACGGTGAACCATGGTGGCTGGCAGGAAGAACCGAAAAAGGGGCGGTGCTAGCGCGGCAGAGTGGGCGGCGCGCGTGGGACATGCGCAGCTCTGCTCTTTCTCGCGTGCTGCTGGCGGCTAGATGGTCGGCAAAGCCGATGATGTGTGACGCGACACCGGCAGTTGGTCCTTCTAGGCTGCTGGTGGTGCTCGGGTGGTGCGTGGTGGCTGGTGGTTATCCAGCGTGTGGTGATGTATGCGTGGTGGGTTTTGGCTGTTGGCTGGCAGCCTTGTGCTGCTGATTAACGGTCAACAATAAAAAAAAATTATTTGTATCTTGTTTCAAAATTTTCGAGATAATAAGAAATTTCCGGTATTTGCAAATTCAATAATAATGAGTATTGCCATGTTTAAATTGTAATTGAATTAAAATAATAAAGTTTTCTAAATAATTTCCAACTGAAATTGGTTAAGTTTTATAATTATAATGAAAAGTTTTATTTGCTTATTAATTTTTAATAAGTCAATAGTTTGTGTTTATTTAATTTCGATATTGTAAATACGTGGACGTTTAATCTAATATGAATGATATTATATTTTGCATGTTATGACTAGTATGGTCCAAATTAGGATAAAAAATACGATCTGCGATTTGTTAAATTTGAACGTAAATTAAATATGATTTGCGAATCGTTTTGTATTTTTGTAGTTTAAATTTTCGTTATTTAATAAATTCAAATTATGTAATCAAGCATGAGGATCCAAGGAGTTTTAAGGATGGTGATCCATCGAGATTCAAGAGAAGATTCATGAAGATTAGTTTTCCTAAGTTTAGGGGTTATACTAGATCATTATAGTTATTGCTATTATTAGTTTTAGCATTTATTTTGTTTTAAATGCTTGCTTACTAAAGTTTATAAGTGTGGTTATTTATGCTATTTGTTCACTTACAATTGACCATATTAGTAAACTTAGGTCCCTAAAGTAATATTGAGTCTTGATTGCTTTTCCAAACAACACTTATAAAGCCTTAGATCATGAGTAATAGATTCTGCCAAAGTAGGATGTTGCTCATAATTCTGGGGATAGTAGGGTAGGTTTTTGAAAATTACATGTTAATGTTTGGTTTAACTCAACGAAATCATTAAAAGACAAAGTTTTGGGTTTTGAAGCTAAGAGATAGGAGTAAACAAGGAGTTGTTAACCCATCTACCAAGAATTATAATTAGTAAAATGTTTGCTTACCTTAACTACTATACATTAAAGGCAGGGTCAAAATCTATTTGATTGTAGTGGGAGGGCTGTAGAGATGGCCAACAGTGCGGGCCAATCCAGCCCATCCAGTCCAACCCACCTCGTGGGCCGTGTGGGTCGAGCCCCCGGTCCAGCCCGCCTCGAACCGTGAAATTGATGGGTGGATCATGGGCCGAATTTTTTGAGCCCAACCCACGAAAGCCGCTACTAAAACCGCCTAGCCCTGTCCACGAAACCGGTCCGCCCGGCCCGGTCCACGAAACCGGTCCGCCCGGCCCATGAACCGGACCAATCCGCCCAAGTAATTATTCAACCAAATTATGTATATTTTAATCGATTGTATATATTTTAATCAAATTGCATATATTATAATTCAATCAAATTCAAAAATAATGAAATTACTCATTAATATTAATAATTATATATATTTTAATTAGTTTTAAAGGTTTTATGTAACAATAATGAATAATTTCAATGATTCAATAATTTTAAAAAAAAAATTCCCACGCCGGACCGCCAACCCGGTCCAGCCTGCTAGGCCCACAAACCGCCAAAACCGCTCCCCGAACCATGAAAACCGGTAACAGACCGGTGTGGGCCAAGATTTTTCAGCCCGTGGACCAGCCCGCCCAAACCGTGAATTTCACGGTCCGGTCCTGGGCCATGAAATCTCAGCCCGACCCGCTAGGGCCCACGGACTGGCCCGCCCAGCCCGCACTAGTGGCCATGGAGGGGATTTTGGTTATTTCTTTATTCAATAGGGAACATTCATTTTGAATAAAGGGCAGTAGTTAATTATAATTTGTTTAATTGCTGCGTTTGATAAATATTGATTGAATCTTGATTTATTATTTTGTTGTAGTTTTTCAGTCTAGTTCCAACAACAACACCACCTCCGGTTTTAATTTGCGCTATGTAATCGAAAAGGACAAACTAAATGCACAAAATTTCCTAGAATGGAAAATTGTTGTGAGAATCGTTCTCTGAGCAGAAGAAAGGGAAAGTGTTTTTGACAATCCACTCCCTGAACCCCTGCCAGAAAATACTACTATAGCTGAACGGACAGCTAGACAAACCCTAGAGGCTAAATTTGTGCAAGTAACATGTGTGATGCTTGCTTGCATGGAATCAGACTTTCAAAAGCATTTTAATGGTCTGGATGCCTACTCCATTATCTAGCAGCTGAAAACTATGTTTAAGAAGCATGCTAGATTGGAGAGGTTTGAAGCTAACTCTAAGCTGTTGGAGTGCAAATTGGGTAAAGGAAAATTCGTTGGTCCACACGTGTTCAATATGATTGGACATTTTCAGATCACGGAAAAAGTGGGCTTCCCTTATCCCCAAGAACTAGCAACTGATATTGGGATCAAATCCTGTCTCGAAGCTTTTCAAAACTTTCAGTTGATTTTCTACATGCAAGGAGGGGAGCCTACCTTGCAAGAGTTGCATGGTTTGTAGTTCAGGGCTGAGAGGAGATTACCTAATGAACCTGAGCATTAAGATATTGTAATGGTTTGGAAGGGTAAGCAGTTCAAGAAGAAAGGGGCTCCTAAGAAGAAGAACAAGGGCAAGACAGTTGCCACTGATGACACTTCTAAGGCAAAGGCCACTTCTAAGGCTAAAGTAGTAGCACTACATGAATGCTACCACTACCATAAGATTGGCCATTTGAAGAGGAATTTCCCCTAGTATCTAGAGGAAAAGAAGAGTGGTGCTTCAACTTCCGGTATCTATGTTATAGAAGTTAATTTAGCTACATCTGCTTTTTGGGTATTTGATACCGCTTGTGGATCTCACATTATTTGTAATGTGCAGGGACTAAAAGAAGTAGGATCATAGCTTGAGCAAAGGCGAAGTAGGTCTCCGAGTAGGCGATGGAGCAAGGATTCTTCGCTTTAGCCGTAGGAGTTTATAGTTTACATTTGCCCTCTGGTTTAATATTAGAACTAAATAATTATTATTACGTTCCAGCTTATTACCAAGAATATAATTTTGATTCCGGTTTTGGATTCAAAAGGTTTTTCATTTAATATTAAGAATAATTGTTGTTCTGCATATTTAAATAATTTGTTCTATGTCTCTGCTAAATTATCAAATGGTTTATATATGCTAGAATTAGAAACCCACATCTATAATATAAACGGCAAGAAACACAAATCAAATGACTCAAACCCTACTTATCTATGGCATTGTCGATTAGGCCACATAAGCTCAAAACGCATAGAGAAGCTTCATAAAGATGGATTTCTCAAATCATTTGATTTTGAATCATTTGATGTATGTGAGTTTACTGAGTTCAAGTGAAAGGGCCAATGATCTTTTAGCTCTCATACATACTGATGTGTGTGGACCTATGAGTACTTTGGCTACGGGAGGGTGCAATTACTTCATAAATTTTACCGATGATGTAAGCAGATTTGGATATGTTTACCTCATGCGGCATAAGTCGGAATCCTTTGAAAAAATCAAGGAATTCCAAAATGAAGTACAGAACGAACTTGGGAAGAAAATTAAGGCATTGCGATCCGATCGTGGTGGTGAATTTTTATCTCAAGAATTTGGAGATCATTTGAAAGATTGTGGCATCCTTTCACAATTGACTCTACCAGGAACACCAGAGTTGAATGGGGTCTCTGAAAGAAGGAATCGAACTCTATTGGATATGGTTCGATCCATGACGAGTCTTGTTGATCTTCCAATTTCATTCTGGGGATTTACGCTTGAAACAGCGGGCATTTACACTTAATAGAACACCATCCAAAGCAGTAGAAAAGACACCATATGAAATTTGGACTGGAAACATTCCAAAATTGTTTTCTCTAAGGATATGGGTTGTGAAGCTTATGTAAAACATTATCTCTCTGATAAGCTTTCACCCAAATCCGATAAATGTCTCTTTGTGGGTTACCCAAAAGAGACTAAGGGATACTACTTCTACAACCAAAGCGAAAATAAAGTATTTGTTGCTCGTAATGGTGTCTTTCTGGAAAAGGAGTTTTTTCCAAAAAAAAAAAACAAGTGGGAGTAATGTATATCTCGAAGAATTTCAAGAAGAGCAACAAATGGATGAGGTTAACACCTTGTAAGAGGCGACCCGACATGAAAATACTTAGAGGCGGTGCATTCAATTCACGTACCTCCTACCGTCCCACTTGGAGATAATCCATGCGAAGTACCTCAACCTAATGAGGTAGAAACTTCTTCTGTTATTCCCTAACGGAGGTCTAGTAGGACCATCATTCCGTCAAAGAGATATATTGATTTTCTTTTGACTGAAAGTTCTGAAATAACGATTTTAGATTCAGAAGAACCTACTAGCTATAAAGATGCTTGGAGAGTCAAGACTCCGAAAGATGGCTTGAGGCTATGAAATCTGAAATGGATTCCATGTCTAAAAATCATGTATGGGACATGGTTGATTTGCCTGGTGGGGGTAAAACCCATTGGATGCGAATGGATTTTCAAGTTGAAAACAGACAAGGATGAAAACATTAGTGTTTTCAAAGCAAGGTTGGTGGTGAAAGGTTTCAAACAAATTCATGGTATTGACTATGATGAAACCTTTTCACCAGTAGCCATGTTAAAGTCCATTAGGATAATCCTTGCAATTACTGCCTTTCATGACTATGAAATATGTCAGATGGATGTCAAAACCGCTTTCTTGAATATGTTCTTGAAGGATATACATGACATAACCTCAAGGTTTTGAAGATCTAAAAAATCCAAGGAGGGTATGCAAGCTTAAGAAGTCCATTTATGGACTAAAACAAGTATCAAGGTGTTGGCACCTCAGATTTGATGAGGCGGTCAAGAAATTTGGCTTTCTCATAAATGAAGAGGAATCTTGTGTATACAACAAGTTAAGTGGGAGTAGTATTACTTTTGTGGTCTTATATGTGGATGACATACCTCTCATAGAAAATGATAAAACCATGCTTGAATCAGTCAATGAATGGCTTAAACATTATTTCTCTATGAAAGACCTAGGAGAGGCTGAGTACATCTTGGGAATAAAGATCTATAGAGATATATTGAAAAGGATTATTAGATTTAGTCAAGAGTCTTATATTGATAAGGTTCTTGCAAGGTTCAAGTTGGAAAACTCCAAAAGAGGTTTCATTCCCATGCAACATGGCATAACACTTGGCAAGACTCAGTGTCCTTCGAGTGCTGATGAAGTCAAGGGTATGAGTAATGTTTCCTATGCTTCTGCAGTAGGATCCATTATGTATGCCATGATATGCACTCAACCGGATGTTGCGTATGCTTTGAGTATAGGAAAAATGGACAGGTATAATCTCACCTTTTGCCCCTCTGCTCAAAATAATCCCACCTTTGGATAATCCCATAATAACCCCACCTTTATATCATATCTGCTTATTTTGGTCCCAATCCAATATTAACCGGTTACAATAGGTTATTAACTGGTTTGAACTTGGTTTCGAGGAGGACTGTTGCCATTTTTGTTTTGATGACTATAGCTGATTTCAGTGATCAGCTCTTTAACTTCCAAGATGTATTGTTTGGTAACTCCAACGGTCGACTTGAGTTTTTTGGAAGTAATATTCATTATTTGTGGCTTGGAGATGGGAAGCCAAGACTTTGTATGAACTCAATGTCGAAGATGGCGGCAGTTTATATGCTCCTTGTTAGAGAGGAAGAGATCATAATAGAAGAGAGGAAAAGGGCAGGAGGAGAAACAAAGGTATAAGGGAGAGATAAAGATATACAGCTGGTGGTACCGCTAAATTTTAGCAATTGCACTAGAATTTTGGAGGCGGGGGAGCAAATAAAAGCAAGGGACTTGTACTGGGAAACTGTTTGTGAGTATGAAAAGGCAGGGTCAGAGAAAGTAGAGGAGTTGCTTTTAGAGAGTATTGAAAAGAACCCATTTGTTGGGGAGCCTCATGTGGTTCTGGCTCAATTGTAATTGAGAAAGGGAAGGTTTGAGGAAGTGGAGAGAAGCAGAACAAGGGCTAATTTTGTTGTTGGAATGGGGAAGTCCATGGGATAAGAGGATGTCCATTTTTCCTATGTCCATTTTTCCTAAATTAATTGATCTTATCTGTCATGATGGTGAGTTATGTACGGTGGTGATGGTATTTCGTGGTGTAATAAGGAGAGGAGATGATTGGTGGCGGTGCTGAAGTGGAGAGGAGATGGTGGGTGGCGGTGCTGAAGTAGAATGTGGAAAGGAGATGGTGGTGATGACTAGTGAGAGAAGGAGAGAGAGGGGGGATTTGGAATATTATTATTTTTCAAAAATTGTTAATGAGAGAAAAATATTATTTTTTAACCTATTCTACCTTAGCCGATCAAAGGGATCAAATTAAGTAGATAGGATAGAAAGGTTGGGTTATTATGGAATTATCCAAAGGTGGGATTATTTTGAGCGAGATAGGCAAAAGGTGGGATTATTCCTGTCCATTTTTCCTTGAGTATATGCAGCAGATACTAGTCACATCCATGACATGCACACTGGATGGCAGCGAAAAATATCCTTAAGTACTTACTAGGGACCAAGGATAATTTCTTGGTTTATGGTGGAGATAATGAGTTGGTTGTTACTAGATATACAGATGCAAGCTTCCACAATGACAAAGATGACTTCCGATCCCAATCAGGTTTCATATTTTGTCTCAATGGAGGAGTTGTGAGCTCGAAGAGTTCTAAGTAGAGTACCATCGCAGATTTTACAACAGAGGCTGAGTATATTGCAGTAGCTGATGCAGCAAATGAAGTTGTTTGGATCAAAAAGTTCATTAGTGAACTTAGCTTGGTGTAGTTCCTAGCATTGAGAATTCCATTAAGTTGTATTGTGACAACAATGGTGCCATTGCTCGATCTAAGGAACCCAGATAAGACGAAAGGTCTAAACATGTTGTGCTCAGGAAATTCCATCTTATTCAAGAGATTGTCGGAAGAGAGGATGTGAAAGTAAGCATGGTTCATACCATTGTTGTTAAAATCCCGATCCGTATCTTACTATCCTACGATTCTACGATCCAAAAGGACCTCACCGATACCGATCCTACGTAGGATCTTAATTTTGTAGGATCATTCGATCCTACCCAACCACCAAAAATCACATGGTAGGATCTTAATACGATTCTACGATCCTACGACGACTCTGCGATCCGATCCTATCGTAAAAAAAATCATAAAGTAATTTCACATATTATATTTCTCCTATTAGATTTTGGTTGCATGTTACTTCAATCTTATAGTATTAAAAACTATCACCATTTGCTAATGAAATAAGTCATTATTAATATATGTAAATTGTTAACATGAGGTTCTCACTATATTCTAGCATAATTATATCTATTTTACCGGATTGTAGGATCTTACGATCCTACGATCCGATCCCACCGATTCGATCCTACCAACCCCTACGATCCAATGCAGGATCCCGATCCTGATAACATTGGTTCATACTGAGGTTTATGTAGCAGATCCTCTAACTAAACCGCTTGCTCAACCTGACCATGAGTGTCATACTAGGTCTATGGCTTAAGCATATTGGAGAAGGGTTTTAGGTTGTTTACTTCGTGTTTACAATTGCAAAGACATATATTATGTGTTGTATGTTTATCAAGAAAATTCGTTTCTTATTTAATTGTTTGGTTTAATATAAAATAAAATGTCCAAATAATTTGTATTTTCAAATAAGATTATCGAAAATGTTTTGTAATGGAACCCCATAAAGTGAACTGAAATCACAATTTATTTAAAGTCACTAGTCTAAATCACTAAATTGGACATAAATGATTTATTTAAAGACTAGTATATAATTAATTGATACCGCAGTTCCATGGGCTATGGAGACATAGATATGTCTAATTGATTATATGGACATTGAGAGTTGATCTAATTAGATTCTAAAAGTATAATCAAACTACTATATTTAATGGATTCCTAATACATGAGTATGTCTTAATAACAACAACATAATTAGTTTAACCTTGACACCGTTAAACGTCGCACCGTAAAAAATGGTTATAAAGGTAGTGATCAGGTGGGCTAAGAATCGAGTGGGAGTTATGTTCATACAAGAGTGGATAAACCCTCCTATTTAATAGGAATAGTGTCTGGGCATCTTGATGAGCGAGAACTAAAAAATTTGTTCAATTAAGGGAGGATTTATTTTATGTCTTTAATTTGCATAATTAATATTTGATACTAATTGATTGAAATTAATAAATTTTGATTTATATGTTTATTTTGCTCGAATAAATTCATAAAGATTCGATTTTTTTTAGTATGAAGGAAATTAATTTGTTAATTTCACTCCTAATTTTCGGATTTAATGTTTATAATGGTTAGATTTAAAATTATTTAGTGTTTAATTTGATTAATCATCAAAATAACTTGTTAACAACTAAAGATTTGATTTTTAATTTGAAAAATAAATCTAATTTTCATCACCAAAATAAATCTAAAATAATATGATGACAGAAAATAATTTTTTATTTTTTCCCACTAACTTTCAGGTTTTTATCATATTATTTGTGAATTTTGGTTAAATTTTATGTTAAATTTGATTATTCATAAATTTTAAGGATAACAACTAAAATATTTAATTTTATTTATTATGATAATTCAATATATCACACTAAAAATTGAATTTGAATTTTTCAAAAATTAAGTGTTAATTTTCTAAATTTTTGGATATTATTAGATTTTTGCTTTAATTTTGAATTCTTGTTAGATTTGATGTTTAGTAAACATTATACATTGAAAATCTAGATCTTAACAAACTGAAAATTATGTTTAAGTTTTGTTAATTTATTTAAAATTTCTGCCCTAAATTTAGGGATTATTAAAATCTAATTATATCCTTAATCATTAAACAAATTTTTGGATAAAGACTAGTTTTAAATTTAATGAAAATTGTTACCTATATTTAAAAAGGAAGCCAACCATGGCTGGGTGGCCCACCGGTGACGGTGAACCATGGGTGGCCGGGAAGAAGAACCGAAAAAGGGGCGGTGCTAGCGCGGCAGAGTGGGCGGCGCGCGTGGGACATGCGCGGCTCGCTCTTTCTCGCGTCTTCTTGGCGGCTAGATGGTCGGCAAAGCCGATGATGTGTGACGCGACACCGGCGGTTGGTCCTTCTAGGCCGCTGGTGGTGCTCGGGTGGTGCGTGGTGGTGGTGGTTATCCGGCGTGTGGTGATGTATGCGTGGTGGGTTTTTGTTGTTTGTGGCGGCCTTGTCTTTCTTGATTAACGGTCAACAATAAAATAAAAAAATTATTTGTATCTTGTTTCAAAATTTTCGAGATAATAAGAAATTTCCGGTATTTGCAAATTCAATAATAATGAGTATTGCCATGTTTAAATTGTAATTGAATTAAAATAATAAAGTTTTCTAAATAATTTCCAACTGAAATTGGTTAAGTTTTATAATTATAATGAAAAGTTTTATTTGCTTATTAATTTTTAATAAGTCAATAGTTTGTGTTTATTTAATTTCGATATTGTAAATACGTGGACGTTTAATCTAATATGAATGATATTATATTTTGCATGTTATGACTAGTATGGTCCAAATTAGGATAAAAAATACGATCTGCGATTTGTTAAATTTGAACGTAAATTAAATATGATTTGCGAATCGTTTTGTATTTTTGTAGTTTAAATTTTCGTTATTTAATAAATTCAAATTATGTAATCAAGCATGAGGATCCAAGGAGTTTTAAGGATGGTGATCCATCGAGATTCAAGAGAAGATTCATGAAGATTAGTTTTCCTAAGTTTAGGGGTTATACTAGATCATTATAGTTATTGCTATTATTAGTTTTAGCATTTATTTTGTTTTAAATGCTTGCTTACTAAAGTTTATAAGTGTGGTTATTTATGCTATTTGTTCACTTACAATTGACCATATTAGTAAACTTAGGTCCCTAAAGTAATATTGAGTCTTGATTGCTTTTCCAAACAACACTTATAAAGCCTTAGATCATGAGTAATAGATTCTGCCAAAGTAGGATGTTGCTCATAATTCTGGGGATAGTAGGGTAGGTTTTTGAAAATTACATGTTAATGTTTGGTTTAACTCAACGAAATCATTAAAAGACAAAGTTTTGGGTTTTGAAGCTAAGAGATAGGAGTAAACAAGGAGTTGTTAACCCATCTACCAAGAATTATAATTAGTAAAATGTTTGCTTACCTTAACTACTATACATTAAAGGCAGGGTCAAAATCTATTTGATTGTAGTGGGAGGGCTGTAGAGATGGCCAACAGTGCGGGCCAATCCGGCCCATCCGGTCCCAACCCACCTCGTGGGCCGTGTGGGTCGAGCCCCGGTCCAGCCCGCCTCGAACCGTGAAATTGATGGGTGGATCATGGGCCGAATTTTTTGAGCCCAACCCACGAAAGCCGCTACTAAAACCGCCTAGCCCTGTCCACGAAACCGGTCCAGCCCGGCCCGGTCCACGAAACCGGTCCAGCCCGGCCCATGAACCGGACCAATCCAGCCCAAGTAATTATTCAACCAAATTATGTATATTTTAATCAGATTGTATATATTTTAATCAAATTGCATATATTATAATTCAATCAAATTCAAAAATAATGAAATTACTCATTAATATTAATAATTATATATATTTTAATTAGTTTTAAAGGTTTTATGTAACAATAATGAATAATTTCAATGATTCAATAATTTTAAAAAAAAAATTCCCACGCCGGGACCGCCAACCCGGCCCGCTAGGCCCACAAACCGCCAAAACCGCTCCCCGAACCATGAAAACCGGTAACAGACCGGTGTGGGCCAAGATTTTTCAGCCCGTGGACCAGCCCGCCCAAACCGTGAATTTCACGGTCCGGTCCTGGGCCATGAAATCTCAGCCCGACCCGCTAGGGCCCACGGACTGGCCCGCCCAGCCCGCACTAGTGGCCATGGAGGGGATTTTGGTTATTTCTTTATTCAATAGGGAACATTCATTTTGAATAAAGGGCAGTAGTTAATTATAATTTGTTTAATTGCTGCGTTTGATAAATATTGATTGAATCTTGATTTATTATTTTGTTGTAGTTTTTCAGTCTAGTTCCAACAACAACACCACCTCCGGTTTTAATTTGCGCTATGTAATCGAAAAGGACAAACTAAATGCACAAAATTTCCTAGAATGGAAAATTGTTGTGAGAATCGTTCTCTGAGCGGAAGAAAGGGAAAGTGTTTTTGACAATCCACTCCCCGAACCCCGCCGAGAAAATACTACTATATAGCTGAACGGACTAGACAAACCCTAGAGGCTAAATTTGTGCAAGTAACATGTGTGATGCTTGCTTGCATGGAATCGGACTTTCAAAAGCATTTTAATGGTCTGGATGCCTACTCCATTATCTAGCAGCTGAAAACTATGTTTAAGAAGCATGCTAGATTGGAGAGGTTTGAAGCTAACTCTAAGCTGTTGGAGTGCAAATTGGGTAAAGGAAAATTCGTTGGTCCACACGTGTTCAATATGATTGGACATTTTCAGATCACGGAAAAAGTGGGCTTCCCTTATCCCCAAGAACTGGCAACTGATATTGGGATCAAATCCTGTCTCGAAGCTTTTCAAAACTTTCAGTTGATTTTCTACATGCAAGGAGGGGAGCCTACCTTGCAAGAGTTGCATGGTTTGTAGTTCGAGCCGAGAGGAGATTACCTAATGAACCCGAGCATTAAGATATTGTAATGGTTTGGAAGGGTAAGCAGTTCAAGAAGAAAGGGGCTCCTAAGAAGAAGAACAAGGGCAAGACAGTTGCCACTGATGACACTTCTAAGGCAAAGGCCACTTCTAAGGCTAAAGTAGTAGCACTACATGAATGCTACCACTACCATAAGATTGGCCATTTGAAGAGGAATTTCCCCTAGTATCTAGAGGAAAAGAAGAGTGGTGCTTCAACTTCCGGTATCTATGTTATAGAAGTTAATTTAGCTACATCTGCTTTTTGGGTATTTGATACCGCTTGTGGATCTCACATTATTTGTAATGTGCAGGGACTAAAAGAAGTAGGATCATAGCTTGAGCAAAGGCGAAGTAGGTCTCCGAGTAGGCGATGGAGCAAGGATTGCTGCTTTAGCTGTAGGAGTTTATAGTTTACATTTGCCCTCTGGTTTAATATTAGAACTAAATAATTATTATTACGTTCCAGTTATTACCAAGAATATAATTTTGATTCCGGTTTTGGATTCAAAAGGTTTTTCATTTAATATTAAGAATAATTGTTGTTCTGCATATTTAAATAATTTGTTCTATGTCTCTGCTAAATTATCAAATGGTTTATATATGCTAGAATTAGAAACCCACATCTATAATATAAACGGCAAGAAACACAAATCAAATGACTCAAACCCTACTTATCTATGGCATTGTCGATTAGGCCACATAAGCTCAAAACGCATAGAGAAGCTTCATAAAGATGGATTTCTCAAATCATTTGATTTTGAATCATTTGATGTATGTGAGTTTACAGGTTCAAGTGAAAGGGCCAATGATCTTTTAGCTCTCATACATACTGATGTGTGTGGACCTATGAGTACTTTGGCTACGGGAGGGTGCAATTACTTCATAAATTTTACCGATGATGTAAGCGAGATTTGGATATGTTTACCTCATGCGGCATAAGTCGGAATCCTTTGAAAAAATCAAGGAATTCCAAAATGAAGTACAGAACGAACTTGGGAAGAAAATTAAGGCATTGCGATCCGATCGTGGTGGTGAATTTTTATCTCAAGAATTTGGAGATCATTTGAAAGATTGTGGCATCCTTTCACAATTGACTCTACCAGGAACACCAGAGTTGAATGGGGTCTCTGAAAGAAGGAATCGAACTCTATTGGATATGGTTCGATCCATGACGAGTCTTGTTGATCTTCCAATTTCATTCTGGGGATTTACGCTTGAAACAGCGGGCATTTACACTTAATAGAACACCATCCAAAGCAGTAGAAAAGACACCATATGAAATTTGGACTGGAAACATTCCAAAATTGTTTTCTCTAAGGATATGGGTTGTGAAGCTTATGTAAAACATTATCTCTCTGATAAGCTTTCACCCAAATCCGATAAATGTCTCTTTGTGGGTTACCCAAAAGAGACTAAGGGATACTACTTCTACAACCAAAGCGAAAATAAAGTATTTGTTGCTCGTAATGGTGTCTTTTTCGGAAAAGGAGTTTTTTCCAAAAAAAAAAAACAAGTGGGAGTAATGTATATCTCGAAGAATTTCAAGAAGAGCAACAAATGGATGAGGTTAACACCTTGTAAGAGGCGACCCGACATGAAAATACTTAGAGGCGGTGCATTCAATTCACGTACCTCCTACCGTCCCACTTGGAGATAATCCATGCGAAGTACCTCAACCTAATGAGGTAGAAACTTCTTCTGTTATTCCCTAACGGAGGTCTAGTAGGACCATCATTCCGTCAAAGAGATATATTGATTTTCTTTTGACTGAAAGTTCTGAAATAACGATTTTAGATTCAGAAGAACCTACTAGCTATAAAGATGCTTGGAGAGTCAAGACTCCGAAAGATGGCTTGAGGCTATGAAATCGAAATGGATTCCATGTCTAAAAATCATGTATGGGACATGGTTGATTTGCCTGGTGGGGGTAAAACCCATTGGATGCGAATGGATTTTCAAGTTGAAAACAGACAAGGATGAAAACATTAGTGTTTTCAAAGCAAGGTTGGTGGTGAAAGGTTTCAAACAAATTCATGGTATTGACTATGATGAAACCTTTTCACCAAGTAGCCATGTTAAAGTCCATTAGGATAATCCTTGCAATTACTGCCTTTCATGACTATGAAATATGTCAGATGGATGTCAAAACCGCTTTCTTGAATATGTTCTTGAAGGATATACATGACATAACCTCAAGGTTTTGAAGATCTAAAAAATCCAAGGAGGGTATGCAAGCTTAAGAAGTCCATTTATGGACTAAAACAAGTATCAAGGTGTTGGCACCTCAGATTTGATGAGGCGGTCAAGAAATTTGGCTTTCTCATAAATGAAGAGGAATCTTGTGTATACAACAAGTTAAGTGGGAGTAGTATTACTTTTGTGGTCTTATATGTGGATGACATACCTCTCATAGAAAATGATAAAACCATGCTTGAATCAGTCAATGAATGGCTTAAACATTATTTCTCTATGAAAGACCTAGGAGAGGCTGAGTACATCTTGGGAATAAAGATCTATAGAGATATATTGAAAAGGATTATTAGATTTAGTCAAGAGTCTTATATTGATAAGGTTCTTGCAAGGTTCAAGTTGGAAAACTCCAAAAGAGGTTTCATTCCCATGCAACATGGCATAACACTTGGCAAGACTCAGTGTCCTTCGAGTGCTGATGAAGTCAAGGGTATGAGTAATGTTTCCTATGCTTCTGCAGTAGGATCCATTATGTATGCCATGATATGCACTCAACCGGATGTTGCGTATGCTTTGAGTATAGGAAAAATGGACAGGTATAATCTCACCTTTTGCCCCTCTGCTCAAAATAATCCCACCTTTGGATAATCCCATAATAACCCCACCTTTATATCATATCTGCTTATTTTGGTCCCAATCCAATATTAACCGGTTACAATAGGTTATTAACTGGTTTGAACTTGGTTTCGAGGAGGACTGTTGCCATTTTTGTTTTGATGACTATAGCTGATTTCAGTGATCAGCTCTTTAACTTCCAAGATGTATTGTTTGGTAACTCCAACGGTCGACTTGAGTTTTTTGGAAGTAATATTCATTATTTGTGGCTTGGAGATGGGAAGCCAAGACTTTGTATGAACTCAATGTCGAAGATGGCGGCAGTTTATATGCTCCTTGTTAGAGAGGAAGAGATCATAATAGAAGAGAGGAAAAGGGCAGGAGGAGAAACAAAGGTATAAGGGAGAGATAAAGATATACAGCTGGTGGTACCGCTAAATTTTAGCAATTGCACTAGAATTTTGGAGGCGGGGGAGCAAATAAAAGCAAGGGACTTGTACTGGGAAACTGTTTGTGAGTATGAAAAGGCAGGGTCAGAGAAAGTAGAGGAGTTGCTTTTAGAGAGTATTGAAAAGAACCCATTTGTTGGGGAGCCTCATGTGGTTCTGGCTCAATTGTAATTGAGAAAGGGAAGGTTTGAGGAAGTGGAGAGAAGCAGAACAAGGGCTAATTTTGTTGTTGGAATGGGGAAGTCCATGGGATAAGAGGATGTCCATTTTTCCTATGTCCATTTTTCCTAAATTAATTGATCTTATCTGTCATGATGGTGAGTTATGTACGGTGGTGATGGTATCTGTGGTGTAATAAGGAGAGGAGATGATTGGTGGCGGTGCTGAAGTGGAGAGGAGATGGTGGGTGGCGGTGCTGAAGTAGAATGTGGAAAGGAGATGGTGGTGATGACTAGTGAGAGAAGGAGAGAGAGGGGGGATTTGGAATATTATTATTTTTCAAAAATTGTTAATGAGAGAAAAATATTATTTTTTAACCTATTCTACCGGTTACCGATCAAAGGGATCAAATTAAGTAGATAGGATAGAAAGGTTGGGTTATTATGGAATTATCCAAAGGTGGGATTATTTTGAGCAGATAGGCAAAAGGTGGGATTATTCCTGTCCATTTTTCCTTGAGTATATGCAGCAGATACTAGTCACATCCATGACATGCACACTGGATGGCAGCGAAAAATATCCTTAAGTACTTACTAGGGACCAAGGATAATTTCTTGGTTTATGGTGGAGATAATGAGTTGGTTGTTACTAGATATACAGATGCAAGCTTCCACAATGACAAAGATGACTTCCGATCCCAATCAGGTTTCATATTTTGTCTCAATGGAGGAGTTGTGAGCTCGAAGAGTTCTAAGTAGAGTACCATCGCAGATTTTACAACAGTAGGCCGAGTATATTGCGATGGCCGATGCAAGCAAATGAAGTTGTTTGGATCAAAAAGTTCATTAGTGAACTTAGCTTGGTGTAGTTCCTAGCATTGAGAATTCCATTAAGTTGTATTGTGACAACAATGGTGCCATTGCTCGATCTAAGGAACCCAGATAAGACGAAAGGTCTAAACATGTTGTGCTCAGGAAATTCCATCTTATTCAAGAGATTGTCGGAAGAGAGGATGTGAAAGTAAGCATGGTTCATACCATTGTTGTTAAAATCCCGATCCGTATCTTACTATCCTACGATTCTACGATCCAAAAGGACCTCACCGATACCGATCCTACGTAGGATCTTAATTTTGTAGGATCATTCGATCCTACCCAACCACCAAAAATCACATGGTAGGATCTTAATACGATTCTACGATCCTACGACGACTCTGCGATCCGATCCTATCGTAAAAAAAAATCATAAAGTAATTTCACATATTATATTTCTCCTATTAGATTTTGGTTGCATGTTACTTCAATCTTATAGTATTAAAAACTATCACCATTTGCTAATGAAATAAGTCATTATTAATATATGTAAATTGTTAACATGAGGTTCTCACTATATTCTAGCATAATTATATCTATTTTACCGGATTGTAGGATCTTACGATCCTACGATCCGATCCCACCGATTCGATCCTACCAACCCCTACGATCCAATGCAGGATCCCGATCCTGATAACATTGGTTCATACTGAGGTTTATGTAGCAGATCCTCTAACTAAACCGCTTGCTCAACCTGACCATGAGTGTCATACTAGGTCTATGGCTTAAGCATATTGGAGAAGGGTTTTAGGTTGTTTACTTCGTGTTTACAATTGCAAAGACATATATTATGTGTTGTATGTTTATCAAGAAAATTCGTTTCTTATTTAATTGTTTGGTTTAATATAAAATAAAATGTCCAAATAATTTGTATTTTCAAATAAGATTATCGAAAATGTTTTGTAATGGAACCCCATAAAGTGAACTGAAATCACAATTTATTTAAAGTCACTAGTCTAAATCACTAAATTGGACATAAATGATTTATTTAAAGACTAGTATATAATTAATTGATACCGCAGTTCCATGGGCTATGGAGACATAGATATGTCTAATTGATTATATGGACATTGAGAGTTGATCTAATTAGATTCTAAAAGTATAATCAAACTACTATATTTAATGGATTCCTAATACATGAGTATGTCTTAATAACAACAACATAATTAGTTTAACCTTGACACCGTTAAACGTCGCACCGTAAAAAATGGTTATAAAGGTAGTGATCAGGTGGGCTAAGAATCGAGTGGGAGTTATGTTCATACAAGAGTGGATAAACCCTCCTATTTAATAGGAATAGTGTCTGGGCATCTTGATGAGCGAGAACTAAAAAATTGCGTGGCCATGCAGAATAGGACTAAAGTGTTAATCCTTATTTGAATTGTTCGAACTCATCAATCAAGGAACAAAAAATTGAGAATAACATAGTATTATCAAATTTGGCATTAAGTGGCTTAAGGAATTTAACATTGCGATCTTGTCTTCGGACAAGTGGGAGATTGAAGGAATATGTCATTAGACATACCGACAATTACTAAATATAAATAGGAATTAGATTATGAAGGTAGTAAAGTTAATTATTTTAGTAATCGTTTTTGCTTGCTTGAGAATAAATATGATTAGTAGGACAATATTAATTAGGCCTACAACTAAAATATATTAATCCTATGAGGTCATACATTATAACAAAAGTTGGACAAAGCAACCCAAGTCCATATATGATTGGGTTGGCCGGCCATAAGAGGAAATAGGAGGGGAATTAGTTCTCCGAACTAGCCTAGGATTCTTCTATTATATATATGATATAATATTAGGATTTAGGCATCACTTCATTAAGCAGTTTCTTTTCACAAGAGAGAGAGCTAGTAAAACCCTAATCTATTCCCCCTAACCGGCTCCTATACGACCTATAAGCAAGAGAATTTTTCTCTTCCGTTCTAGCAGACGTTGGTGTTCAACTGGTGCTCGTGGACTGATTAGAGGAGCAACACTTGGGGCTCTCAAATCTTCGAAGCTTGCATACAACAGGAACATCACGTTACAAAGGTTGTACTCTAATCTTTATTGATTGATTCATGTGTTTGATTATGTTTGCGATCCTATGATAGATGTTAGGAAATTGTTTCCTGAAATTCCACTGTATATGCATCTATATGTTCCTACACCACATTCTTTATTCTATTCACAAAATTATCACCAACGGAATTTTGCCAAGCTGATCTAACTCTCCCTTCACAGTCATCATCAAGTAACCACGCGGTTTCAACTGAAATTGCATCTATTTCATCTTCTGGTTTTGGTGGGCACCCAACAACCAAAGCAAAATCAGAGTATTATCTGATTTAAATCTCGTTAAATGTTCAACAGCAGCAGATGGAAAAAGAGAACACCAACTATGGGTAGCCATAAACCTATCCAAACGTTCGCAGATAAGAACTCTTGGTTTGTTCCCTCGTTCCCACGTGTACCAAGGGCCTCCAAAAGCAAGATAATGATGCTCTAACTCCTCTATCACCTCACTGAATTCATACAAATTACGTCTCTCATTGCCAGCTCCACCTTCAATCTCACTGTAACTAAGAACCTGATTGAAGTCACCACCAAAAGTAACAGGGAAAGGGCCTAACTCACGCATAAACTCTCAAGTTTTCAGTTTCGTAGAGGAATCCGACCACCCGTAGATCCCAATGAAATGCCACACACCATCTTTACCCCCATGAAAATCACCACATACATGAATTTGAGAGGACACTAACCAAAAAGAGAGCTTATCTTCTTCCCAAAAGAGGCACAGACCCCTGAGTTTCCTACACTATCAACACCAAAGGCATGAGTAAACTTCAAGCGGCCTTCCAAATCTTCTGCATCAGAACTAAGAGGCAAAGAGAGGAGTATAAATAGATGATTGTTACACATGCATCTTTTAGCTTTCTCTTTTATTCTTGTTTCTTTTCCCCCAAAAAGTACTCAAACTTTTTAAAATAAAATAGTGGAAAACATACCGCCTATGACCCTATGTAGCTCCCTCTATGCCCACTAGTGATCTTCCAATACTGAATTACAACTCACAAAATATAATAATTTTTTAATAATCTATCTTATATAGCTAACCTTTTTTTCTAACAGGTAAAAAGAAATCATTTGGGCCGTCGCACAGAGCGCCACCCAAAGGCTCATTATAACCATACACCCCAACCCCCTCCCCTTCTTTAAATCCCAAGAATTGAAACCTAGACTTCACTAGGAAAGATGAGAAAGCTCACTGTTTAAGCCGACCCCAATTACCTTCTTATATAGCTAATCTACATATCATATCGGTGTAACTTTATCGGTTTTTGACCACTTACAAGCTAAAAATTCTAAGGGGGGAAGAGCTAGCCATAAGTGTAACTGTAAAGTCTGAAGAATACATCGTTGATCAGTAATCAAGACAGATGTGATCTGCCAAAATCAAGTATTTCATCCAGTAATCGATAGTATTATAACACGTGCAAATGACCAGATTTTGATGAAGAATAAAACAAAATGGTAAGAATTTTTCTTTTCACCACCTTTTACGCCTTCTTCCATACCAGTAAGCAAAGCCAGCTATTGATGCGGCAAATATAACCCCGGCAGTTGCATGCCAAACATGTATTGGTTTCTGCTCTACAGCAATTGAACTTCCAACACCACCAACAAATGATGGTGATTTCTGGCAGATTACAAAGGAGAAGCTCAGACCATCGTTTTCGAGTTCAGCTAAGTTTTCAACTGAAGGCTTAAGCCTGGTGGCCCTGGCCAAGGCCTCATATTCTTCTTTGTTTCCACCTTCAAGGAAAGACCCAACAAGCAGGCCATCTTTTACCCAATAAGCTCCAAAGCTTTTCCCTGAATAATCACCGAAATGAACTACCTCCCCTGCATTATCCCCATAGAACTGCCAAGATAAACCAAAGACTCTGGAATAAAAAAATGGAACATAGTCAAAGTCATCAGTCCTGTCAGGTTCCATTATTGCAGTAACAGCATGTCTTGCTGTCATCCTTGCAGAATCAACGTGTTCAAGTCGTCGAATGTCCCCAAACAATTTGACTGGGAATGCTGCTACATCTCCGACTGCATAAACTGAATCGTTGCTAGTTTGCATTTTCCCATTGACCTTGATTCCACCCTTCTCTATAGATAGTTGGCCTTCAAACAAACTAGTATTTGGGCGGATTCCAATTCCAACAACCACCATGTCAGCAGGTACCCAAGTACCATCCTTGAGATTGACAGCCGTAACCTGTGTATTTTATAGCTAGTTAGAAATGAATTCAGAAGCTTTTGAATGACTAATATGTTGTAATAGACTGATACAAAGGGGAGGGCCATTTTAGGTATGTTAGTTAAGGGTAGCTTCAAGAATAAGTTAGAGAGGTAGTGCAGAAAAAACTCTACAAATAGAATAGATTGGAAAGAGAGATTATGAAGAAAACATTGGAGAGTTTAGTGGTTTATTTTGGGGAGCGAAACAAGCCTCTCGAAAGCTTGTAGTATCTTTATTTTTGCTGTAAATTTCCAGATTATCAATCAAATATCAGTTTCAGTCCTTAATCTTGTTCTTTTATATGCCTTAGTGATGCCGGTTCATTACATATATCTAAATTCAGATACACATAAAAATAGTGCACAAGATAAGAATGTGAACTTCCAGTACTTACCTTCCCATTGGAGTCAAATTCAAACGACATCAGGACAGTACCTTTCACGAACTTGACTCCTTTACCCTTGTAATACTCCTCATAATAATCTGCAATCTTGGTTGTGAACAACCGTGGCACTGAAGAAATGTAGGATAAACATTTCTTGGAATTCCGAAAAAATTAAGATTTGGCCAGACAATGAAAAGGAAACAAGGAATTGTAAACCTTCATATTAACAAGTTAAGCAAGCTACTAGATAGCAAGCTTTTTCCAGATATGTAATACCCAATCATATGGTCATAGCTACCTATTCTTCCTTTTTTTTTCTGGTAGTCCCTTTATCACTACATGCTATGATTTTGAATTGATTGACAGAAAAATTTTAGAAAAAACACATCATGGAAGATCACAGAGAAATCTAATTGTATTGTCAAGCAAGAAAATATGCTAGGCACAACTAATAAAAATTTGCAATAATAAAGCCAGAGCCTCAAGCATTCTTAAGATCATAGAGTGCTCATATCTTTCAGATAAGCCTTCCCTAGGGCTAGGTTCAACAGTTTCAAGGTGTCAACATATCCAACTTCTGTTAATTTTTTTTCACATCTTTTATTTCAGCATGAATTCAATAAATATTTTCACAGAGATCAAAACATAGGAAAGTGTTTCAACAAATATCCATAAGTTTCATAATTTACACTTTTAACTTCACAAATCCAGTGCAACACTTAGCTGCCAATGCAAGTATTAATGTGAATATTAATATAGACACCCATATTTGTATAGACATTCCAGTAATTATGGAACCATGATATGCTCATTACATTTCAGATTAATATGCCATCGTGACTATAACATTTCCAAGAAATCATTATAAACTATACTCACTGCAGTGGTCCTCAGGAAAGACCATCGTTACGTTGATCTTGTTTATGACCAAAGATGCAGCACATTCCATCCCTATATAGCCACCGCCTATTACAACAGCATTTCCTCCAACACGAGATTGCATCACAGTAACAAGCTTGCTTGCATCAGCAAGATCACGCAGATAACACACATTTTCAGCATCTGATACATTCACTCCGAATTCTTCAAGCTTTAAAGCCTACAAGTTGTTCGCAGAAACATATTTAAACCTATACAATTGAGTTCTACAGATAGTACACTTTATCTTGTAAAATCAAGTGATACCGTAATAATGAAACTCGAAGCTTTCCTAGTATTTCAATGTTAAGCTCATAGAAAACTCAAGGACCCTTCTGTTATCTAGTCAGTTACTTTTTGTCAATTTCCGACACAGTGAAATTAATGATATGGTAGGTCCATGATTGGAAGGCAAGAAAGACAAGGAAAAATAGGCATCCTGTAAACTAGGAAACATGTAAATTTTCAAACTAATATCAGAATATAAGGCAAGCGACACAGACAAGGAAAATGCAGTAAACAAAACGAATGAGCTTCAATACCCGAGCACCAGTAGCTACAATGAGAGTCTTGTAACTTATAGTCTCTCCAGTTGCTGTCAACAGTGTTTTTCGCTTCACATCAGCAGACATAACACGAGTTCCAAGAACAAGTTCAATGCCTGGATTAAGTATTCAAAATTGTTATTTATAAGCAACATCTCCTATGCCTCAATTTGTTAAATAAGACACTTGCATGGTCTCACCACATTTCCCTTCAGCCTGAAAGATATGTGAAGCACAAGTGCATGGACAAACCTTAAACCTCAAGTAACTTCTAATACTCCAACAAAACACACAGAAGTAGCTCAAGACTATTCTTTTTGTCAACATATACACGATCATTGTAAAAAACGCAGAGACTGACGTATAAGTTCTACAAATTAATGTTGATATGCCATCTGTCAGATAAATTGACTGTCACTGCAGACTAATTTAGTCATCACTCCGTGTATAATTATTTAATTTACTTTTACCAGATGTTATTATTAATGTTTGCAGCTTAACTACTTCCAATGTCCCATATAAATCAACATCTCAGATATTATCAGGTTTCAATTTTTTCAACTTCTTTCTCCATTATGCAACACATGCTTCTTAGATTATGCTCCTCATCTTCCTAGTTCTAAGGCCTTAACATGTAGCATGTGTAACATTCAGAAAGGTCAAATTAATCTTTGAAGACGTGCAGTAACTTGTGTTGCTGAATGTGATGCAGCTTAAATGACTCAGCACTACCAAAATATACAACCAATATGTTTGGAAGTCCACGGCTTAAAACTGTAGTAAACAAAGAAAGTCTACTGACCTTATCATATTGATCCATGTGCGCCATGGCTCATTTCTTCTAAGTCCTACTTCTGTTCGGACTCTATTATGTAGCCACCTAGTTATATTAGGATCCTATGTAATATAGTATTTAAGTTGTTTTAGGAGTTAATTAGTTTATTTATCTTGTTAGCCGTGTATTTAGATTACTGTTAGGTAGGTCATTTGTATTTGAGTAGCATTAGGTTTCTTTATTAGTTGTTCTAGGCGTGTAAGGAGTTATTACTTGGTGCCCAAGTATCTCCTAGATAGTTATTATATGTTTATTTTTTAAGCTTTCATAGTTAGATTTAGTTTAGTAAATTATAGGTTATAAATAACTAAATATTTCAGCCATGATAAGATGAAGATTTGAGTTTATGAAAATTGATTCCTTGTGAATTGTTGCTTCCGCCGAGATAGCGAAAAACCAGTTGAATTTAGACGAGACAACTTTATTCTTCATATCCCTAGTTGAATTTAACTGAGATCGTTGAATTCATCATATTCATTTATTGTTATTTTCGTTCATTAGAACACAAAATACCAAAAATACATCCAAGAACTTAAAGAAAGCAAATACACGAGAGTTAGAGAATCAAAGACGTATTTCTTGTATCAAGAAATAGATCAAGTGGTATTAGAGCCAGTCCGGCAAAACAGCTCGTGTGGGCGTGTTACAAATCGGATTCGTGATTTTTTTTGGTTCGTTGGAAAGCTAACAAGGAGATCTACCTTGTGTCAAAATTTCTGCGCAATTGAAGCAGTAATGAAGTCGCAGCAAGCGAAAACATTTGCGTCAAATTTCTGGTTGTAGCTTGCGACAGCGCGTGTGGTATCTGATTGCAATGATTTTTGGCTCGTTGGATTCCTAACATCCTCAAGTTGGTTGTGCTAATTTCATAATATTTGAATAATTAACGAGTTATAAGCAGCCTTAAACTTTCAACACTGGTTGTCAACAGACCATGTGGGAAGCTATAAACGCGTCTTGTGATGAAATCTTAGAGACAATTCGTGCACTTCATGGTGATGCTTGTGAATCCACGGCTACAAGCCTCTTCGATTCACGCATCTGTATATCACCAAGCACTTCATGGTGGCCAACCTCGTCGGCATCAGATATGGCTGGTTTCTTGGCTACATTGGAACTTGAGAACAAGTTTTTTCAATTGGGGGAGTACGATCCATGTGCGCCATGACTCATTTCTTCCAAGTCCTAGTTCTGTTAGAACTCTATTATGTAGCTTCCTAGTTATATTAGGATCCCATGTAATATAGTATTTTAGTTGTTTTAGGAGTTAATTAGTCTATTTATCTTGTTAGCCGTGTATTTAAATTACTGTTAGGCGTTTCATTAGTATTTGACTAGCAGTAGGTTTCTTTATTAGTTGTTCTAGGCATGTAAGGAATTTTTACTTGGTGCCTAAGTATCTCCTAGATAGTTATTATATGTTTATCTTTTAAGCTTTCATAGTCAGATTTAGTTTAGGAAATTATAGGCTATAAATAGCTGAATATTTCGGCCATAATAAGATGAAGATTTGAGTTTATGAAAATTGTTTCCTTGTGAATTGTTGTTTCCGCCGAGATAGCGATAAACCAGTTGAATTTAGCCGAGATAGCTTTATTCTTCATATCCCTAGTTCAATTTAACTCATATTGTTGAATTCTTCATATCATTTATTGTTATTTTCGTTCATTAAAACAAAAAAATACCAAAAATACATCCGAGAACTTAAAGAAAGCAAATACACGAGAGTTAGAGAATTAAAAACGTGTTTCTTGTATCAAGAAATACATCACATATGCATAGCCATTAAGTAAAATATCACTGCATTATTAAACTGTCAAATATTTGATCCTAACATCCATGATCCATCCCAGTTTTGGCCAAATTTACAGTACCTATTGGCTATTGCCTATATTCCCATGTAATAACAGCGCAAAGTTGTGACCAGCACAAAAAACAAAAACTGCTCCAAGGTCCAATCTCTCAGCCATTATAACTGATATAAATCTTAAATATCAAGCTGAATCCAAAGTATTCTGACCTTCACACCATATCCTGGTAACTAAACTCAATTGCACCTTTCCTAGAATTAAGCATTCACTATTGATGAGTTAGAATAAATAGGCTGTTTGACTATCTAACAGATATTTCCCTTTGTGCCTTAATCTTAGGGAGGAAAGCACAGCGAAAACCTTTGGCGCTGCATTATCAGCAACATACATACACTGCCACCAGCACTGCACATTCTTTCTCTACGTGCTATTTACTAGCACTCCACATTGTTAATGCACAAAACCGATTCCTGCTGGTTCTTCTCAGTGTTCCTAATGTGTAAAAAGTCAGATAGGCACTCATTATTAGACAGTGCATGTGCAATTCATAACTACATTCCCAAAGTCAACCTTTTTCTCCTTTTTTCAGTATTTATGAACCTGTAAAGGTGTAAATAATAGAATCAAATTTCATCAATAAAAGGCAGCATTACCAAGTCCTTTATTCCATAAATGATGAGGGTCAAACTGCAAAAGTGTGTGGGTGCATACATTCTACTCTCACCATAACAAGGTGCATTAAACTGATCATAAGCAGCATGCCAAATACCATACAAGTTCAAGAAATTTTGGGGCTGAAAGCGGCAATACCATGTTCCTTGTACCATTTTGTCGTCAATCGTTCCTCATTCAAACCGACACATGTATGAAATGATGGAAGCCGTGCAGGAGCTGCAATCATAAAAAAAATTTAGAACCAATGTCATATGTCATGACAACAAACAGAGAGCACGAACATTTTCAGAGTAGAGACAGATAAAATCTGCAGGAAAAATTTATTCTCCTAAAATTACAATGGAAATTTAGGACTTTGTTAAAAATGCTTAGGCTGCAGTCTTCATTAAGGCTTTAACTTGATCAGAATTTTTTTTCTAGGAAGCAATTTCCTATCTTCACCTATGATGAGATAAAACCTTTCCATGCCCAATTAACAATAATATAAAGAATTATATGTTATCTGGAAGCCTTTTTCCTATGCCCAAAGTAGACTCTGATGTTAGCCACCATAAGTAGGTAGCACAATACCTTTAAGCAGATATAACAAGGGAAATAGATACTCTCTCTGTCTCATATTTTGAGATCGTTATACTTTTGGGATGATTCAGATAGTAGTGCATGGTTTCTACATTCATATCATCCATAACATCTTTCTTCTTTATGCCTTTCAATATTACGGGTATCAATTAATGTGATAGTATACTTCTTTAGAGAATACATTTGATTTAGTTGAGGTGTTAGATAACAAGGTTAAAGGTATTCAATTTTACATGTATTGATTAAATTCTTAATATGCATGATTTTCATACTACGCAAACAACATAGGACAACAGGAGTAATTAGTAATTACATAAACAGCATTTGTCACATAAGCATTCTCATTTTCAAATGCAAGGACAATTAACACAGGATCACTAGATCAACCAAGGTATCATGTTTTAAGTGGGCCCCGAATGCAACTAAGGTTTCACATAGCCACATGCATAGGGTGGGTTGAGTAGGGAGACTTCATATAGAATTCCTAGTGGACCAAACCAAATGCAGAGCTTCACTTACTATTTAGGAACTTCTTCACACATCTAGAAAACATAAACAATGAAGGCATTGGTATGATGCGATAGTGTCTTCAGTATCATGGTGAACAGAAAGCCTACCTTCAGGAAGCAAAAATCCTTTGCTTAACGCAGGTCTTTCATAAGGAGCAACCTGGAAAGAATACGGGAAGCTTCATGATTTTTCACATCAAATAGCATCCAAATTACTTCCACCTATAGATTAATTAGAAGTCATAAAGAAAACTGATGGCATATTGGTTATTTCAACACACTTTGAGAAATTTCTGCTGTCCAAAAAAGGACTATTTCTCCAAAAGAATATTGAAGGTTGCAGAACTAAACAAAAAAAAAGGTGCAGTCCAAGTGTAAAATTTGATTATCTTAAGTGTTACACTCCTCATATGTATAGAGAAAAAATGTACTCTTAAGCGGTCTACTCTACTGCTTCATCTAACGAGTTTACTAAAGCATGAAAACAATTTTCAGCCTGCGAATCCAAAATTAGGCTTCCCATGCCACCAAGGAACAATTCAAACTGCTGAGTGGAGCGTTGGTCCCTCGCTTAGAGTTTTGTTGTTTCCCCTAATTTTCAAGCATATTCTATCTGTTGCAGGAGTTTTGCAGTAAGGCAGGGGTGACTGTCCTCTAAACCGTGCAAAGTGATGTGGATCTAGGCCCCACATCATGGATCACTAATTGTCAGCATAACTTGATGGGCTTACTACTTTCTTTATTGTTATATTTCGTAAATAATGTGGTTTTTATCTGACTTTTGAAGTAGGGAACTTTACATAATGGATTAATGAATTCTTAAGGGTTTATTGATCTTTTCATTTTTCCTAGTTTATTTCTATCAATTTTTTCTGTGTTGGCGTAAAGAGCAAGTAATTTTAGCTATAATAATAGCACAGGGTTGTAGATTGAAGGAGACGTGGTCTGATAATTTTAAGTTAAGCTTTGGTTAGTTCTTCTGATTTGAGGAGTGAATCCAGTGTTGAGTTATGTTTGGCATTAAAATTTTTCAGATTTTCAGTCACATTGTTCCATGTAAAATCACTTATATTTCCTTGCAGCCCATAACTAGTTTTAAGGTTTTTCCTAAATTCGAAACCTTAATCTATATCCAAACAAAAAAGGCTCTAACTTTGTTATTGTTCTTATTCAGATCATCTAGTTCTGTATCACAAAGTCTCCAGAAACTCCAGTGCAGGCTAGCATGATTATGAAGCCATTGTACCAGATCATGACATACTTCCAGAAGTAGGCAAAAACCTACTCTGCAGAATAGCATGGTCATCCCATGCTCCAATTTCAGTATCTTGAGTCGTTATAGGAAGAATGATTGCGATTGATTTATGGCTTGCACATTATAACTTGCACATTTATGAGGGTAATTCCACTAAATACTAAATTTTTAAGAATTCAGAGTTACAATTGTTATTGCTCAAGCTCTTCTCATATTCTTTTCATTAAAAGTTGACAAACGCATGATCGACTTTCCTGTGGAGACCAGTTGACCTCAGTGTACCTAGAAGGTAGGGATTGAATATGTCTTCACTGCACAAGTTGATGAAAATTTACCACATGAGGAGCCTGTAAAGTTGTAACACAGGAGAAGAGTTATTCTATTTTAAGATATCGGTAAAGGACACAATTTAGGCCTCCTCAAAGACACATTCCATGTAACTTTGTCTCTTATGCTCTTTTTCGTGGCAAGGTAGAGACACTTGAAGATCACTCATCCCAGTTCCTACCAAGAAGCACGATGTCAATAGGTGGTTGGTTGCAATGAAGAAAGAGCCGCAGTCTCTACATAAGAGCACGAAAAGTAAGCTTTGGCATAAAATAGCCGCGTGACCCACAACAAGATGGGGTGTAACTTGCAAGTGTATATGTATAAAGAAGGAAGGAAGGTAAACTGAAAATGGAGGTCCATGTTAGATGGAAAGATTTGTTGCTATAGGCTTTACACAAGTTGAGGATATTGATATTCAAGAGGTTATCTCACATGTGGTAAAGCACTCTTCCATCAGACTTTTACTTGCCTTAAACTATTGGAGATCTAGACATGCACAACAACGGCTTAGGGGTTGGTCAAAGTTCAGTATGAATCCTAATTTGGTGTTGATTCATTGTGATACTCAAGGTGTCGATCATTTTAACAAAAATCACCATACCTTTTCACAAAATAACCAAGCATATTGATCTGCAGTATAACTTCATTCGCGAAATCATTGCAAACAGGGTGTGTGAGAATATGGCTCATGTGTCAATTAGATAGCTTCCAACAACCAAGTTCACTTATTGGGTGGACTTCTTTGGCATTACCTTATACATTTTTAAAGAGATGGAGATAGATGTTTGGTGTAGAGTTATTGAGAATCCAAGTTAAGGTAAAGACCTATTGAAAAATCCAAATCAAGGTGGAGAATTGATGAAAGATGACTTGATTTCTCGCTACGGAGAGTATTGGTTTTCCACCTACTCTGAAGCAAAATCTATGTGGTGTTAGGAAAGGTCGTGCACCCTCAAGCACGACTGTGGGTAGTATCCTCGAACTCGGTGAAGGTGCACACAGTCGTCGAACCATTTATGCCATAATTATAAAAGCATGCATAACCTGTCGAAAGAATCACCATTTCACTCCTTGGTTTGATCATGCCACACTTTAGTTCTACACAAGATAATTGAGGTTGATTAATAGCTTATTTATTGGACATTGACTGGCACCGTAACAAAGAACTTGTATTCTCTCCACCAAACTAGTAAAAGACTCTATGAGGCCGTGCAAACCATGGTCGTTCCACTCCTTGGCATGATTGTGCCACACTTTAGTTCTACATGAAAAAAGATTCAGGTTATGATTTATAGCTTCTTAGACATCAACTTCTATAACAAGCACCTGTATTCTCTCCGCCAACTAGTAATAGACTCATCTCATTGCTTGGTGACGCGATTAAATTTTACAAGACAACATAAATTTTGTATATTTAACTTGTATTTTGTTTTTCTCATGTTAAGATACTCGTAACTGTTACCTCCCTCGATCAAAAATCGGATAATATTCTATCTAGTTCAGAACAATAACATTGCCTGGCTTTGAAAGAGTAACCGGATTCAGACATCAGTCCTCCCACTCTAGTGGTTGTAGAGAGTCCATTAGATGGTTAGACCTTATATGACAAAAATATGCATACTTCGAGAATAACATAGTAACATTCCATCTGTTTAGCAAATACACAAGTGAGCCGTTTGATTCCCAGCATTATAATATCATATTCCCGGTGCTTTCTCAAAGATTCTAAACACTTAACACGAACGAATCCCAGTTCTTCTTTCCAAACTTTGACACATTTTCAGCTCAAATATATCTTTGCTTCTCATGATCGGAGTACAATATTTATTTAGTAAGTCTTGTGTAATACCACCTCACTTTGTTCCCTTAAAATGTCATTCTATAAGTTAAAGAGGTCACATATGGTAAGGCGGTCTTACACGACATTTGTCAATATTCCTTTTACAAAAACAAATACTCCTATAATTCAATTCAGGTATTCAAAATTCGCAAATAACAAACTCAAATTCGGGTAAATATGCTCAATAACGCAAGAAAATTTTAATGTTGACCATGAGTTCAGCGCGTTAAATCAAAGGTGTAGGGAAAGATGCTTAATAACGCAAAAAGAGAGACAAAATAAATAAATAAATAAATAAAAAGTACCGATTCTTCAGATATGATACAGAGTTCACCAGGTGAAACCCCCTTCTTGATAAATTCGAGAGCGGCGTACCCAGCTGCTACTCCACCTCCAAGTATCACGTAAACAAACGCCCTCCCCATCTTTTTTCTCTTTCCCTCCCTTTCTGGAGGAGAGAGAGACCTAAATTTCTTGCTTCTTTTTTGTTGTTAGGGAAACAGCTATTGGAGTTCATATGTTCTCAATTCGTGCCGTGAACGGGATAACCTCATAAGATTAACAAACAATCAATCTCCCCCAACCCACACATTTTCTTCCAACGCTATCCGCTTTTTTCTTCCCTATCTTAAAATAAATATATTACTCCCTACGTCCCACACTATAAATTACTAGATAAATTAAGTTGTTTGGATCGATTTACATCAGATTAACTTCGGTCATGTTGTTTTTAGATTTGCCTTATTCAGGGACGAGTTTAAGTTAAAGTCAAGTCTATGATTTTTCGGTTGGGTTGGATATATTCAGATTCAAGTGAAATTCACGTTTGCAGTTTCCATACCGGTTCAATTATCGATTATGTTCAATTTTTAATCGAGTCAATAGATAAAAAAATTTGAAATAAAACAAATACATGATGGATTAAAGTTTTAAAATAAATTAAATAAAGAAAAATTAATTATAATAATCTTAGCTTTCCCGATCTTCTCATAGTGGTATCACCTTTTAATAATATGATAATAAATCTCACCTTTGGGAATTATCCTCCCACATTTCCAATGCCATTCGGGTGGATACATTGTCATCATGCGATACATATGATATCTTTCCTTGACTTTGACTAGGATGTCATCGAGGTTGCCTTTGCATCTAAGAAGTACAAAGATGCCCTTCATTGATGAAGGAAATCTAGTGGAAGAGCGATATGTGAGGAATATCGTTCCTTATTGCAGCAATACTAGCTCACATAATGATGACGAGGGCGGCGAGGATGTTGCTGCTTCGAAGATGACGGGGTTGCTAATGCCACTAGTGTCCTTGATGATGACAATCAGAAATATTGGACTAGTTATGTAGACATCATCGATAGGGTCGTCTTTAAACTTTTTGAGGGCCTTGTTCTAAAAATGAAATTGGGCCCTTAGTTTTGTTTTGTACACGTTGATTTTTTTTTTCGGTAATTTTGACAGAAAATATTAGTGTGAATTTTTAATGGAAGATGGAAAGCTGAAAAAATAGACGGTTATAATTAATATGGAAGGTTGAATATTTGTTGAAGAGAGTGAGGAAAACGATTACTAATGAATGGAGAAGCATGAGAAACACAAAGAGTAAAGACAAACTTGTGTGATATCAAAAGTTAAATGAAAAGGAAATATTAGCAGTTTTTTGAAAAAATAAAAAGTAACAATTTTTGGGCCCTTTCTAAATTTAGGGCCCTGTGCAAGAGGACTTCTTGCACTCCCTTATTTATCGAGTTCGTAGTGCCATATGCCATAGACTTGATCATTAGAGTCAAGTTTGGAAGTGTGGCTAGAGGTTCACCTTCTGGAATGATATATATAGTAGGATCAAAAGTATCACACTTAGGGTTGAACAAAAAGCTTTCAAAAGTTTCGAATGGCCTTTCGTCATTAGAAGGCTTTGAACTAGATGGATGAACTGGTAATTTGCCATCTTTGATTATCCCTTGGAGGACTTTCTTTAGGATCTAGCAGTTTTCAGTTCGATGCCCATTTCCTCTATGGTAAAGTCAATATGCATTTGCGTCTTTAAAACTACTTGTTGTGTCTGGGCAAGGTTCAGAGTTGGCCCTACTGAAAAAAAATCTTTTTGCATTCAACCTTTCAAAAGCTTAGGTATAGATCATACCAATAAGCGCGAGTGCCCTATTTCGAGGCCCCTTATGAGGGCGATTCTCAAAAGATGTACTTCAGCATTTCGAGTTTGAGAATAAGTAATGTGAAGGTTTACTTGGTACTCAAGAAAGGGGGAATTGAATTGAGTACGCTAATAAACAATGCGTTTTAAGACCTTTTTGATTTAGGAACCAACTGAACTGTTTCTTTGCATCGGAAACACTTGAATAAGGAAAACACAATAAGTAAAGCAAGGACACAGATTTAACAAGGTTCGACTCAACTTAGAGTCTACGTCATCCACCACTAAGTTACTTTTACTAATCTAGTCCGAAAAACAAAAGTAACAAAGTTCAAACTAATTCGTCTTATTCCAGACGAACAGATCACCCCCACATGTAACTTTAAGATATGTTAATTTCGTATTTGAACTCACAAGCACTCGCGCTTAAACTCACAAACGTTTCCCAGTCACTAACCTCTTTGTGGTTTAATTACAAACACAAAAAATCTCTCAATGATGCTTTCACACAAAGCTAAGTAATTGATATTGAAATCATAGTATGGTGTGCACTCATAATAAGGAAACAGTTCAACTATTCTTTGAGGTGCTCTTCAAAAGATCACTCGCTTTTTCTCTGGAAGAGCAACAGCAAATGAAGAGGACATAATCAATATTTATAGGCTTTCAGTGATTGATTTCGTGACCTAGAAAAGGTCATATCTAGACTGTAAGATACTTTTCAAAGATACTTAAGTATATGAAAGTACTTTAGGAAACGAATGAAACAAAATAATATCCAAAATATTTTTACGAAATCTCTCACCAAGATATTCTGATTATAATTCTCATGAGTTGACACATATTTTTACCAAAAATACTTTAGGAAAACATCTTCAATAATTTAGAAAATCATTTAAAACCATCAACACTAAATCAGTTAAGTTAACAGATCTGATGATCTGTTTCCTTGAGGTGGTAGTGTTATGAGTACTGACCCAACTGCTTCCCGTATTCATAACACTACTCGTTCCCCATTAAAAATAGTCTAGTAATTTCACTTACTTCTCATGCACACAATATTACATAAAGACTAATAAGATTATAATCTTCATGCACTTCAAGACCTGACTTTCCCTTAGAGATATCCTAATCTTCATCTTGTAGGGATTTATTAAACTCTTAGCCTTGGAAAGGACTTGTTTGCTTCCCAGAGGAACAGTAGAGAACACATCAATAGACCTAATTGTTCAATAGTACACAACTAAACTGTTTATCATCAAAACGGGGGAATTTGTTGAATTTCTTTGTTTTCAGATGATGACAAACATTTAAAGTTTCCTGCAACCAATATGTTAGTACACAAGATAACCTAATCGAAAAACTCAAAAGAGATTTTCATCAATTTTTACGAAACAACAGTTTATAAAAGGTAGAGGAGACAAGGCTCAAAAAGCATAACCAATTAACCAATTTTATTGGTCCTAAAAAAAGAAAAGATGAGAAAACGAGAAGACTCAACTATATAACTAGACTAAGCTTTAACTGAAAAGCATCTTTCCCCTTTTAGCATCATTAAAAAGTACTCAATAGAATAAAAAATGCATTAGGTTATTGCAAAGATTAAATAACAGTAGCATCAGCTACCGCAATAGTGTACCAAATGTTGCAAGAAACAAATTAGTCTAGCAACTCACAATCCCAAACCACAAGCAAAATAATCCAAAATTATTGGAAACCAACAGAGTCAAACCAAGAACCAAATTACACAAAGAGAGTTTTAGTAATTTGGGAGGAAAGCAGAATCAGTTATAAGATTGCAAGGGTAAAAAGCTAAGTGTGCAATCACTCGTCTTCATCATAAGATCCTTTAGTCTCATCACCTTCTTCTTCTTCTTCTCCGATCCACCAGGGGTCACAACATTATCATCATCATTAGCATCTGAAGAAAAGGACTCCTCGAAACCAGTTTCAACTGGTTCAGCTTCTAGATCAACATCAGTACTCTTCTCATTAGGGTGCACGAGACCAACACAAGTTGTGCACATCTAGAATTAGCAGGAGATGGTTGAGCCACCTGAGAAATCTCGGGTATTCGAAGAACCAACAACTCTGTCTCGTCTATATTCTTTTCTAGTTTCTCATGCTTGGAACTGAAATAAGAGGAGAGTCCAGTAATCAAATCCAACATCTTCTTCATAGTGTCCTCCTAAGCTTCCATTTTCTCTAAGGTCGGAGCTAGAACAACTGAGATGTTTCCCTCATCCTTCTATTTCCCCTTCTTCTTGACTTGTTTCTCCTCGTAACCCTTAAACCTTAGCATATTAGAAGATACGTCTAACCCCTTTTGAGAAAGGGTTTTCTTAGTGAACACCTGGATGGGAAATTATTCACCATTTATCGATACCTTCTTAGACAGCTTGGTAAGGAGAGTACCATAGGCCAAGGGATGGTGGGAACAATAGGAATAATTCATCATATGCTCACTGATAAGAGTAGGGATATTAATCTTAATTTTCTTCATCATAAGGTAAATGAGGACCATATCAATTATTCTAATAGAGCCACGACCTTGGGCCTTGGGATCCAGAACTTTGTTACACATAGATTGGAGAACCAACATAATTGGTTCTTTAAAGTGGTCAGACTTATATCCTACTTTCTTAGAGTAGGGAACAATAAAAAGTCATATATATCATCAACTGTTGTCCCACCAACAAGGGGGCCAACCTTCACTATTGTACTTATCAAAAACTATATTTAGGAACATCCAATAAACTATCCAAGGAGGAAATAGAAACACACACATAACTTCCGGAGGCAGCAGAGACCAAGGACATATCAGGTTATTGAATCCAATTTTCATAAAACTCCCTAACTGGTCCTATGAAAGCTTTTTTCACATCCTTAAATAGAGGCATCCATCCTATAAAATTCAATAAATCCCTAACCTCAGGCAAAGCAGGAATTTCACAATAGCCAAGTTCATAGGCACAACCAAACAAAAACACTTTTCTTGGATATAGGAGTAGAACTAGTACCAGGAAGGATGGACTCAAAAGAAGGTTGTTTGGGTGGAGTAGGTTCGAAGGAGCTCTTGGGCCTTGTTGTGGATTTTTAAAACCGAGTGGCTTATATGGGGCTTGAAAAGGGGTTGGGTAAGGTAGAGAGGGTTGGTTGTTCTTCCATCCATTACTTGAGTTGATCCATTTTCCTTGATTTTGTCCCATTTATTCCTAGAGTTCACCCAAACCACATGGTGCATAGACCCACTACATTAGGAGCTAGCATGGTCATATCTACCACAAATCTCATAAGAAAAGGGTTGGTAGGTGCTTTGGCTAGAAGAAGCCAAATTTACCTTTTCTAACTTCTTTGCAAGAGTGTCAAGTTTAGCATTGATGTGGTCAATGACATTGATATGTTCATATTTGTAAAATTTTATCCCCTTCTTCCCTAGCATTTTGTGGGCTTTGGATGCTCATTTGGCCCTATTTTGCAATAATTTTACGCTTAGGTGTTGTTTTCTGCGCCTGGACTTGTGATGTAGGAATTAGCACTTTGGCAATGTTTTTCGTTTGATTTCACCATGTGTACTTGAGCATTATTGAAGGGAAGATTCAGTCTTTAAGTTTGTGGCTCAAGTTATGACAAGATTTGAAGCTAATTTGATTGGAGTTAAAGCACCTAATGGGCGCCCCACCTGCCCGGCCGGATCAAACTTGGTTATTTTTCTAATTTAGAAGAAAAGAAGAAGAGTGGTGGAAAGACTCGGGCTTGGCCAGCAGATCTCACCAGATCGGGCTGATTGATGTTTTCATTCTACGGAAAATCACCTTATGGACGCTCGATCGGGCAGTACCTCGCCCGGTCGGGCGGATTGAAGAAGTCTAAAGTACCTAACAAACGCCGGGTCAGGCGAATTCCGTGTAACAGGCAGTCCTTCTTGACTAGCTTACAAAGGATTAATGCAGCGGAATTAAAGAATCTAGTTGAGCTGATGAACTACTACCATCACACTCATTGAACTATATCAGAGATGGTGGAAACCAAAATCCTAACTAAATTCAAATTGAATTATTATTACAACAACGACCTGATTCTCAGACGCTATCCTAATAAATTCCTCTCCAAAATCCGGCAGAGTTTCCTTTGAAAATAAAACAACCCTAAAGTGGGAAATAATGTAAACATGTTCACAATTACAATTAAATAAAATATTCCCAACTCCAACACCCAACTGCCAAGAGAGAATCAAGCTCATTAATGCCTCTTGAATACAAAAATAGAAAACAACTAACTAACGAGTAACTATTACAAGGTTGAGCGACCTCGCTTTGAAATACAAATTAATACTACTATTCATACTTCTAGTAATCCAAAACCTTCAATGTTAGAAAACTTCAAATCTTGAACGTGCAACAAATAGAACCCTGCCACCCACCAAGTGACAGGCCACAAAAATTACAAAACAAAAAGTACACACATCAGCAAAGCTGAGTACTAACCAATAAAACACATTTAAAACATGATTTGGTGCTCCTTTACTTGAAGATATTCAATCTAAGTTACAACAACAATAGAAACAATAATAGCAATAACAATAGCAACAATTACACATACTTTAAACTTATCATCCAATACCCTTGGTGACTTCACGGTTTCTTACGGAACAATCATAACAACAAATATGCTTTAAACTAGTCATCCAATACCCTTGGAGACTTCACGGTTCCTTACAGAACAATCACAACAACAAACATGCTTTAAACTTGTCATCCAATACCCTTGGAAACTTCACGGTTCTTTACATGACATTCTTTATTCTTTTTAATCAATTCCTTTACAGACATTCATATACTTTCCATTTCTTTAACAAAATTATTTGGTAACAGGTAAGGAAACGTCGCGAAGGTGGCAACACCTGACATTCCGCTCTTCCGAGCAACTAATAAAATATACTCGACAACTACTAACTAGAATTAACCCTTAATTAAATCAACTCGCAGCAAAAAATACCCTTAATTACACCAATATCATAGCTGAATTCCAAAAATATATACAAGGAAATATCATAAGATCTATTCCTCAATCAACTATCTTTAGATACAAACTCAATCCATAATCTACTACAGCATCATGATCTCGCTCCACTTTCGATTCCAAGCTCTTAATACCAAACCTGCAAATCAAGGGAAGAAATACAAAACAAACAAAACTCCAAAATGAGTGGAAAACTCATAACCTTTAGTACTTCAGCCTGTTAAAAATAGCTTTTATTTCAAATCATTTATGCCCATTACAACACTGGCATAACTCATTCTCTTAATCAAATCAGTGGCAAGTACAGGGTTTGGACAAACGCCGCCTCCAAGGTCTGTTATGGAGCATAACAATACTACCCCCAAGGTTCGTTATGGGGCGTAGCCCACCATATCAAGTCTAAAGAGTAACCATCCTCCATTCATCCTTGCCTACTTGATATTTTCAGTTCATAACCTAAGCCAGCAAAATAATTACGTATCCATAATCATCCAATAACATTTCCACAATCAACACATTCATAACTATGGACATAGTACGAACTTATTTATCAAGAACAGAATAAAGAGATCCACACATGAGGGCATAAGTAAGTACATTTTACTGAACATAAAAGTTACCTGAAATGTGATCCAATTCCTTACTAATAAACCTTCAAACGTCCAAGCTTCCTTATTTGCTTTGAACTCCATACACCAATTTCAGCAATTCACACACCTCACAATAATAACAATTATTAATAAGCTCCTGACTAAATGAGAAACTAATCTAATTAACGTTTCTAAACATAAAACTATAATACTTCCACTCCATAAATATCCTCCAACAATAACAATAATTTACAACCAATCTTTAACTAATCTAAACTAGAAAATGGAACCATAACCGATTCCCAGATTAGAAATTATCTCCACTTATCATTCTACTCCCTCCGTCCTTTATTAGTTTACCCGGTTTGACTTTTCACATTTATCGATATAAAACTTTGAGTAATAATATCTCTATTTATGTATTTATAAAAATTATAAAATTTTGATATTCCGAAACTACATATTGAGACGAATCAAACGATATACCACGTGGTTATATTTTTCCTTACATATAAAGCACAAATGATAGTCAAAGTAATAAAGATGAATAGTGTTATAAGTCAAAGTGGGTAAACTAATAAAGGATGGAAGGAGTAATTCCTTAATCCTCAATTCACAACCAACTATAAATCCAATAACACTAGCTACATCAACTATCATCCCCAATTCATAATCATAATTCTAAATTATCAAACTATATCAAACAACTTGAACTAACAAACTTAATGAAACAAATAAGAAACTTATTTGGCTACTAATAACATGAAAAGAAGATAAAAGGACAAGATAAAATTATAACTAGCAACAAAACTGATTTGGGTTCTTCATAGAAATCAAAGAGACCAAGTGGAACTGAAATTAAAGAACTGAAGGAAGGAGTATGACGGAGCAGAAGATAGAACAACAACAGCAGCAGAAACACCTAAAGCACCGACTAGAGCTTCGACAAGCAAAGCAACAACGGCGACAAACGAAGCCACAAGCATAACACCACCACCACATCATTCAATTAATTATAAATTCAAGCCATACTAATTATAATCTAAAACTGACTGAAAGGTTAGAGAAAAGGCACACACCACCAGAAGAAGCAACAAGAAACAGCGACAAACAACACCAGCCAGCTCACGGCGGCGCCAACGACGCCACACCAGCAGCAGTGCAAGCAGAGGAAAAAGAGAACACGACAGCAGCGACGACAACCAACAGCGGTGGCAGCACCACCACCAACAGAATAGCGGGTGCAAGAGCACCGCCAAAACAAACAACAGCAGCAATGATGGCAACAACCGCAAAAGGAGTGAGAGACGTAAGCAGGGGAGGGAGAAGGTTAGGCCCCCCAACAACAACAGCTCCGGCGACAACAGCGGCGAGATAACGCTTCACGTCACCGGCGAAACACGTAGTCCTCAACGGAGGTTAGAGAGAGCTTTGAAGAGAGAGAGAAAGAGGGGTGCGTGAGAAATAGGGGGGTCAGGTGGAGGCAGGCCCGGCCCTGGGGGCTGGTAAGAGGGGCAATCGCCCAGGGCCCTAACTCTGAAGGGGCCCAAATGCAAAAAGTTGGTTTACAAGTGAAAAACTTTGGGTCCAAAATAGTAAAGTTAGGCCTTTTTGCATAGCTGTCAGTTTGTCACGGTCGACGCTTCAAACTCAAGTGTCTTTGACTCTTCACAGTCGACGCGGCCCATAAATTTGAGTTTGACGCTGTCAGTTTCTCTCTCCTTCTACTTTTTATTTTATATTCTAATTTATTTTTCTTGGCAGTTGGCAATGATTCCCTATACTGTTTTACTTTCCTTTTTTTTGTTTTGCTTCTAACCTTCTTTTCTTGGCAAATGGCAATAACTTCTTATTCGATTTTCCTTTCCTTTTTTTTGTTTTCTTTCTTTCTATACAACACTTTAATGTTGTTTTATTTTCTTCTTGTTTAAGTTTTACAAAGCATAGTATATCATTATGTTCATCTTATTTATTGGAAAATTTAACACTTAATTCATAGACTAATAATATGTTTTCTAAAATATACCACTTGAGAAATTATCAACTTTTTTTTTATGGGAAGAGATTATCAACTTTTGATTTAACTTTATCATGGACCAACTTTATATTTTCATACTTCATCCTGTAATATAGTAGATAAATGAAAAAATAATCAATGTAATTACCACAAAGTAGATAATTTAAATAGAAAGATATAAAATATGAAACCTGAAAAAGATAACCATAACTATACTATGGGATGAAGGGAGTATATTTTTATGCGATATATTTCTTTATTTTTTGCTCCTATTATTTTCACTTAAAACATTTGACACATAATTTGACCATTAATATGTCTTTCAAACAAAGCTTGAGTCGCAATGCATTTTATATTTTCTGTAGGTACCTATTTTGTCATGTTATGTTATTCGTAATACTATGCACTACTCAAAACAGAAAATTACTAATTATTCTTCTATTAGAATTAAATTAAAGGGCCTCCTATGTCTTATCTCACCTTGGGCCCATAAATTGTCAGGGTCGGGCCTGGGTGGAGGAGAGATGGGTTGGGGTTTCATGGGGGATGATTTTGGTTCTCGGTTATCTTTCGGGCAAATACTACTCAACCAATTACACTTAAAACCCAAAATAATTTTAATAATATTAACTTCATAAAATTAAATAAATAATTTTAATAATAATAACTTCATAAAATTAAATAAAGAAATATATTACAAATGCGATTAATAAAAATTCATACTCCAACTCAAACAAATAAGAAAATCCGAATTTAATTAACTTAATAGATATAATTAGCATTTAATAAATGCATTTAAAAATAGGGCTATTACAACACCAGATTGCAGACACATCGCTTATCGGGGAACGTCTTCCCACCAGATATAAGGCCTACCGTAGTCTTTAGTGTATAAGCCCCTTGAAACAACCCACCACATGTAATATTTCCAAGGCAACTCTCATAATACCCCACCAAAGGGTTTTCGCTTAAGACACTCCACCAGAGAGTAATCCTTCAGGTCCTTATAATTGACCACCAGAGAAGCCTTAAACCTTTTGTCATGTGTTCATAACCTATGAGGGGCTCACTAGAAGCGATCCTCATCGGCTCATTCTAACCTTTGCCATTCTTTCACTTTACATGATTAGTACTTTAATCACTTTCATTAACAATACATTTTGTATAACCACTCCAATTCCAAATCAATTCGCATACAAAAACATGAACAACACAACCAATAAACAATCATATTCGACAATACACCAACAATAATGACAATAGGTTTCGCAAGGAATTAACTAACGAGGGTAACTTATACTTTACAACTCAATGTTTATCAAGCAAAGATTCGACTGCAAACAATAAAAATAAGGTTCATGCTATAACTTAACTTGAATTCCAAATTAACATAATCGATAATGAACTATTATCAGACCAAACTCGTAATTATGTGGAGCGACTCTACCTCATATCTAATTAGTAGACCTCTCAACCAAATAACTGATGCTTCTTTAAATTTATGCTTACTTACATATCAAAACTCGTTACTAACTTACTTTAGTGAACCCTACTAATACAATCAGACTTTATTATATTAATCCACTTATAGATATTAGACTGAAATCCTTTTTTTGAAAACAACCTTAATAATCTATTGCATACTTGATTAAATTATCTCCAACACTCTCCATATTATTAGCGCAATGATTACTTAATCTTGTTTCTTAGTTCATATAAGGGAACTAATTAAGTTAATTCACTTTTAGAGTCTAGTCAAATAATTATTCTTCATACACCATTGAACAATTCTAATAACATACTATGTCCTTTTTAGAAACTAATTCTTTTAGTTCATAAATACATATTATTGTAAACTATCATCTAATGATATCCCTTCTTAGAATTATACTAAACCACTTTTTATAAACCACTCTAGTTATAATTAGACCATCATCATATATATATATTTACCAAATTAATTCACATGTTACAAAATAAAGACTGTCACAAATCAATAACTCGTAGTTCCAATTCTTACTTTATACTAAATATTTTATCTTCCAAAACTTAATAAACCACTATAAATTACATATAACTAGATTCCAGAAATCTAAGAAACAAAACTAGGAAACCTGATTTTATTCCTACAATAATATATTTGATATTTAAGTTACCCTCAAACACTCACACATATCACCCAAATGCACTTGAACTTTAGTACAGAGTAGAAAGTAGGAATGATATTAATGTATTTTAGGAACGATTTGTATTGTTATTGGTCAATTTAAAGAAGAACTATTAATATGAAGGATCAAAATAACCACATTTCGTACGATGATTCACTTTTGTATGGATGAAACCCATAAACCATTGTCTTGTATAAGATAAGATGCGATGAATGGTATTAATGTATTTTAAGAATAATTTAGATTACTAAGATTTGTATAGGTGAAGCCCTCTTACCACTATTTTGAATAAAATAATGTCCAAAAAACTACTAATTTTATTTACAAATGAATTGTGCTTCAATTAATCAATTTTGGGATATGGCTTATAATTTACGACATGTCCTAAAATTATAACAACTAATAATAATAACAATAATAAAAAAAAAATAATAAAAAGAATATTAGTAATAACATTGCAAACAATTCTTTTTTTAAAAAAAGAAAACATATGTTACTCAAACGTGTAGAGATGAAATAACAATGATTATTAGGACGCTATTTTAGGATATGACCCAAACAACTTTAGAACATGAACAATATTCAATGACATATTCTTCATGCATATGAAAAGTTAAATGTTTATTAAGTATCAAAATTTTTTAAAACTTATCAAATATGAATTAAGAGTATCGATATGTTTATGAAGCATTTAGCATCCCTGGTACATTTACAATTATTGAGAACAATTGAATGTGCTGATACCCCTGCCAACATGGTCGCTGCTCCTGCCACAAAACACTCTTATTCAAATGTGGCCCAGGTTCGTATCCTCTTACAAGCCAGTAAATTATGAATTTTATTTACTATACCTCTAAAGTAGTCATATGAATACAAATCAAATTAATTTTAAATTAATCATCAAAAGCGTATTTTACAAACTTAATTGATTTTTATGGATAAATACCATTTTTTCATTTTTTATTTCCTAATTATAATAATTAACAACTAATAATAATAAGTTTTTTTTGATAGAAAATAATAATAAGTTCACCCATACATAACAACTAATAATAATAATAGTAATAACATACGCTTTTAGGACACGTTTGGGCCATGGTCCAAATGCCTTCGTCAGACGTTTGTGCCATGGTAAAAACGTCAACTAAAGACGTTTGGACCATGGTACAAACGTCTGGAGAAGACGTTTGGACCATGGTTCAAACGTCTTTAGCAGATGTTTATACCATGGCTCAACCGTCTTTTCTAGATGTTTGGTGTTTTTTTTGCAAAAATTGTCTTTGATTGTATTTCTTGTCTTTTTTCACGTGATTTTGAAGTATTATTAATCATAAATTGTTAGAAATCAACAATACTAAGAATATTTATTGATAATAATGACAATAATATCATTAAATTAATAATAATATTAACATCAACATGTTTGCTTAGCAATTACTTTCTAATTGCAATTATAATATAAAAAATAATTATACAAATATAGCCAAATATGTCCAAAAAATATCGATAAGGTACTAATAGATGAATCCCTCTTACCACTATTTTGAATAAAATAATGTCCAAAAACAGTACTAATTTTATTTAGAAATGAATTGTGCTTCAATTAGTCAATTCTGGGATAAGGCTTATAATTTAGGACATGTCCCAAAATTATAACAACTAATAATAATAACAATCAATAATAATAATAATAATAATAATAATAATAATAATAATAATAATAATAATAATAATAATAATAATAATAATAATAATAATAAAAAGAATATTAGTAATAACACTGCAAATAATTTCTTTTTAAAAAGAAAACATATGTTACTCAAATGTACAGAGATGAAATAACAATGATAATTAGGAAGTTATTTTAGGACATGACCCAAGCAGCTTTAGGACATGAACAATCTTCTATGACATATTCTTCACGCATATGAAAAGTTAAATGTTTATTTAGTATCAAAAATGCTTAAAACTTATCAAATATGAATTAAGCGTATCGATATATTTATGAAGCATTTAGCATCTCTATTACATTTACAATTGTTGAGAACAATTGAATGTGCTGATACCCTTGCCAACATGGTCACTACTCTTGCCACAAAACACTCTTATTCAAATGTGGCCCATGTTCGAATCCTCTTACAAGCCAGCAAATTATGAATTTTTTTTAACTATCACTCTAAAGTTACCAATGACAACTTGGTAAAAACTAATGTTTTTCTTTAATAATTTTGTCATCAATTTTTATCTTAATCGTCATATGAATACAAATCAAATTAATTTTAAATTAATCATCAAGAGCGTATTTTAGGAACTTAATTGATTTTTATGGATAAATACCATTTTTGTCATTTTTTTATTTCCTAATTATAATAATTACAATATAACAACTAATAATAATAAGTTAACCCATACATAACAACTAATAATAACAATAACAAACGCTTTTAGGGCACGTTTGTGTCATGGTACAAACGTCTCCTAAAGACGTTTGGACCAATGTACAAACGTCTGGAAAAGACGTTTGAACCTATTCATGGTCCAAACGTCTTTAGCTGATGTTTATACCATGACCCAAACGTCTTTTCTGGATGTTTGGTTTTTTTTTTAATTCAAAAATTGCCTTTCATTGTATTTTTTGTCTTTTTGCACGTGATTTTGAATTATTGTTAATCACAAATTGTTAGAAATCAACAATATTAAGAATATTAATTAATAATAATGACAATAATATCATTACATTAATAATAACATTAATATATTTACTTAACAATTACTTTCTAATTGCAATTACAATAGGTTAAAGTTAGTGTGAGTGTGAGAGAGAAAAAATAGGTTAAAGTAATTTTCAGTTTTTTTCTTTTTTCTTTGGGAAATTTCGAAAATTATTTTTAGCATTCATCATAAATATATTAGTTGTTGTTATTATTATTTGTTATGTATGAGTTAACTTATAATTATTAGTTCTTATGTTGTAATGATTATAAACAGAAAATGAAAAAAATGACAAAAATGGTATTTATCCATAAAAATCAATTAAGTTCCTAAAATACTCTCTTGATGATTAATTTAAAATTAACTTGATTTGTGTTCATATGACGATGAAGGTAAAAATTGATGACAAAATTGTTAAAATAAAAAAAAATATTAGTTTTTACCAAGTAGTCATTGGTAACTTTAGAATTATAATTTAAAAAAATTCATAATTTGCTGGCATATAAGAGGATTTGAACCTGGGCCATATTTGGATAAGAGTGTTTTGTGGCATGAGTAGTGACCATGTTGGCAGGGGTATCAGCAGATTCAATTATTCTCAACCATTGTAAATGTACCAAGGATGCTAAATGCTTCATAAACATATTGATACGCTTAATTCATATTTGATAAGTGTTAAGAATTTTTGATACTAAATAAACATTTAACTTTTCATATGCGTGAAGAATATGTCATAGTTGATTGTCCATGTCCTGAAGCTACTTGGGTCATGTCCTAAAATAGCATCCTAATAATCATTGTTATTTCATCTCTACACGTTTGAGTAACATATGTTTTCTTTTTAAAAAAAATTATTTGCAGTGTTATTATTATTATTATTATTATTATTATTATTATTGATTGTTAGTTATAATTTTGGGACATGTCCTGAATATGTTTGGTTCAAGTCCTTAAAAGAGGTTTAGGACATGTCCTAAATTATAGGCTGTGTCCCAAAATTGACTAATTGAAGCACAATTCATTTCAAAATAAAATTAGTAATGTTTTTGGACATTATTTTATTCAAAATAGTGGTAATAGGGTTTCATCCATACAAAACTTTGTAATTTAAATTATTCTTAAAATACATTAATACCATTCCTCGCATCTTATCTTATACAAGACAATGGTTTATGAGTTTCATCCATACAAAAGTCAATTATCGTACGAAATGGGGTTAATTTGATCCTCCATATTAATAGTTCTTCTCTAAATTGGCCAATACCATTCCTCGTATCTTATCTTACACAAAATAATGGTTTAACGGTTTCATCCACACAAAACTGAATCAAAGTATTAAAAGGGGTTATTTTGATCATCCGTCTTAATAGTTATTCTCTTAATTGACCAATAACAATACAAATCAATCTTAAAATACATGTATATCATTCGACATATCTTATCTTATACAAGATAATGATCTATGGATTTCATCCATACAAAAGTCAATCATTTATTGTACTAAAAGGGGTTAATTTGATCATCCATGTTAATAAATCTTCTATAAATTGGCCAATAACGATATAAATCATTTATAACACATTAATACCATTATATTCCTCGTAACTTATCTTATAGTAAAAAGTAATGGTCTAGTGCTTTATTCCATATAAAAGCATCACGATAGACATATTTGGCTATATTTGTATCATGATTTTTTTATTGTAATTGCAATTAGAAAGTAATTGTTAAGCAAACATGTTAATATTATTTTTAATTTAATGATATTATTGTAATTATTATCAATTAATATTCTTAATATTGTTGATTTCTAACAATTTGTGATTAATAATAATTCAAAATCACGTGAAAAAAAGACAAGAAATACAATCAAAGGCAATTTTTGGAAAGAAAAACAAAAAAAACACCAAACATCCAGAAAAGACGTTTGGGTCATGGTACAAACATCTGCTAAAGACGTTTGTACCAGGGTACAAACATCTTCTTCAGACGTTTGTGCCATGGTCCAAAAGTGTTTAGTAGACGTTTGTACCATGGCACCAACGTCTAAAAAGATGTTTGGGTCATGGCCCAAACATTCCCTAAAGGCGTTGGTGCCATGGTCCAAACGTCTTTTCTGGACGTTTGTGCCATTGAACTTGCGTCTTTCTTATACCGAGAAAATCTTCAAAAAAAAAATTTGAATTTCATATTTTTTTTATTTTCTGAAAAATTTATTTTTGGGGTTTTCAGAAATTTCCAAAATTATTTTAGGCATTTACCAAAAATATATCTGATTTTAACAAAAGATTTAAAAAAGAAAAAGGAGTGATGAGTTGGCAAAATATGTGGTTGTGAGCCTCTTGACTTTGGTTGACTTCAGTGATCATAGTTTTAGTATGATCACTGAAGAATCTTCCCAAGTGAGACATGAGGGAAAGATAAAAAAACTGGGATGATTCTTTAGTGATCATACCAAAAATATGATCACTGAAGTCAACAGAAGTCAAATGCCCTTGCAACCACACATTTTGACAACTCATCCACTTTTTATATTTTTTATTTTCTTAGTTAAAATCAGAAATGTTTTTGATAATTACTTAAAATGTTTTTGTAAATTCCAAAAAATAACAATCTTAAATTTTGGTATTTTCATATTGTAGGTCTTTTTTTGTTCTCTCTCCTCTTTTCTCTCTCCTCCCCTGCTTCAAACCCCTACTTCCTCCCCTGCTTCAATCCCCTAACTCCTCTCTCCTCCTCCGGACACCTCCTGCGTGTAGGAATTTAGATGCTTAATGCGGAAAAACGAGTATCACATACTCAAACATCTAACACCAAGATCTTTGCATAAATTAACATGAATCTATAAAGAGTATAGAATATACCTCTTGATGCGTGAATTCCACTTCCACCCCGAGCCTTCTAGTGGAGATCCTTTAGAAGGTCAAACGCCGTTCCTTTAGTGTTGGTCCACGAACAACCCTTGGATCACCACGTATGCTAGTACGGAAGAGAGGAGAACCCTCTTACTTTTGAGATGAATGATGGCCGAATGGGGGAAGAGGGGAGAGCAAGGAAAATCAGATTTTTCTCTCTCAAATGATGTAATGTTATAACACCTTTGTAACCCCCATATCATTATATAAGGTAGTTACAAAGAGGTGTTTCATGAGGCTTTATTTTGCCTCATAATGTCATACATTATGAGTCTAATAAACTCATGAGTTACAACTCATCCCACCCATCTAAAAACCACCCAACCCATTTCACAAATGGATTTGGGTAATATCCAAGGGTTGTCACATTGTCTGACCTCATAGGACCCAATACATATTAGTAGTTGGCCTAAATATACTAGCCCAACAAACCGCAATTAGCTTCTAGCAAAACGTTGCGGTCACCTAGTATTATTGAATATGTTATCTCCATAATTTGTCCATATACATTTAGTTTGTTACACTTGATCGAGGACAAAATCCTTCAATCTCCCACTTGTCTAAGAACAAGTGTGTAACCTTCAAACTCCTTAAGTCGCTTAATGTCTAACTTGATGACATGGTAACATCGTATGTAAACCATACCAATATTCAAGTTGTTTCTTGAAATCCGAGTTCGAACTGTCGAAACAAATGATTAACTCCTTAATCCATTTGAGCACGGTCATGCATTTTCAGTTCTCGCTCTTCAAGAGGCCAAGACACCAATCCTAACTCTTAGGAGGACTTTATCCAGTCTTGTATAACCAAAACTCCCACTCAATTCGTAGCAGTTCCGATCACTGCTTTTATAGCCTCCTTTTACGGCATGACGTTTTGCAGTGTCAAAAACATACTAATCTTTAAGTAAGAATAGTGTCATACTCATGTCTAAGGAATCCACTAAATATATTAATGAGATTCTCATAAACCTTTTAGAGAACTCTCACTAGGTCTGTCCAAACGTGTATCAACTATATACGCCTATGCAAATGACTAGACATCTCTATGTCCCCATAGCCCATGAAACTGCGCTATCAATCAACTTGCAATCTAGTCCATGAAACAAAATCATTTACGTTCAATTTTAATGATTCGAACTAGGGACCAAGGTAAATTATAACTCATGTTCACTGGATAGGGTTTCATTCGTCAAATCACATATTTGACAATCCTATCAAACATTATAAAATACTTTGAACGTTTTATTTAATACTAAACCAAGATTAAATAAGAACATAACCTTTTATTGATAAACATAACCAAACATATCACAAGAGTAACTATAACTGTGAACTAATTAAAAGTAAATAGTACACAATCAAAACCACTCTCCTACATGCTTAAGCCCTATAGCCCTTGTATGACTCTCATGCTTAGGCTGAGGCAATGGTTTAGTCAAAGGATCAGCGACATTGCTATCCGTATGAACTTTGCTAACTATTACATCTTTTCTCTCAACGATTTCTCGAATGAGATGAAACTTCCTAAGTACATGTTTACACCTTTGATGTGATCTTGGTTCCTTAGGCGAGCTATGGCACCATTGTTATCACAATGTAAAACAATACCATCTCCAACACTAGGCACTACTCCTAGCTCCGGAATGAACTTCTTCATCCAAACGGCTTCCTTTCTTTGCATCCGCCGCAAGCAATGTACTCAGCTTCTGTTGTAGAATCAGTGACAGTACTTTGCTTTGAACTTTTCCAGCTCACTGCCCCTCCATTTAGACAAAAGATGAAACCAGATTGGGATCAGAAATCATCTTTGTCAGTTTGAAAGCTCGCATCTGTGTAACCCTCAACAATTAACTTACTTTCACCTCCATACACTAAGAAATTATCCTTAGTTCTTCTTAAGTACTTTAGGATATTCTTAGCTGCACTCCAGTGTGCGTCACCTGGATTTGATTGGAATATGCTACACATGCTCAAGGCATATGAAACATCTGGGCGAGTACAAATCATGGAGTACATAATGGACCCTATAGCTGATGCATAAGGAACATTACTCATTCGCTTAATCTCATAAGGTCCAGAAGGACACTGAGTCTTGCTAAGCGAAACACCATGTTGCATGGGTAGAAAACCTCTCTTAGAATTTTCCATATTGAACTTAGTAACGATCTTATCTATATAAGTTCGTTGGCTAAGTCCAATCATCCTCTTAGACCTATCCCTATAGATCTTGATCCCCAAAATGTACTCAGCGTTTCCAAGGTCTTTCATAGAAAAACAACTCTTCAACCATTCCTTGACTGACTCAAGCATGGGAATGTCATTTCCTATGAGAAGTATGTTATCTACATATAAGACCAAGAAGACTATGTTACTCCCACTTTCTTTCTTGTAAACACAAGACTCTTCTCCATTTTTGAGAAAACCAAATTGTTTGATTGCCTCATCAAAACGAAGATTCCAACTCCGGGATGCTTGCTTCAATCCATAAATAGACTTTTGAAGCTTACATACCCTCCTAGGATATTCTGGATCCACAAAACCTTCCGGTTGTGTCATATACACATCCTCTTTCAAGAACCCATTCATGAAAGCGGTTTTGACATCCATTTGCCAAATCTCATAATCATAGAAGGCAGCAATCGCTAGGAGTATCCGAATGGATTTAAGCATTGCTACTGGTGAAAAGGTTTCGTCATAGTCTATACCATGAACTTGCTTGAACCCTTTTGCAACCAACCTTGCTTTGTAAACCTGAATGTTACCATCCTTGTCTGTTTTCACTTTGAAAACCCATTTGCAACCAATAGGTGTAACCCCGTCGGGCAAATCTATCAAGTCCCATACTTGATTTTCAGACATAGATGCCATTTCGGACCTCATGGCTTCAAGTCATTTTTCGGAGTCTTCACTCATCAAAGCTTGCTTGTAGGTAGTAGGTTCCTCAAATTCTAAGATCATTATCTCAGAACTTTCGGTTAACAAGAAATCAACAAACTTTTTGTTTGGTATTCTTGATCTACTAGTCCTACGAGGGGCTGCAACAGGAGAAATTTTCTTCTCAACAACTTGAGAATTTTCGCACGAATTAGATTCGAGTGGGACAGTAGGAGGTTCGTGTACAGGATGCACGTCCTCCAAATCTTGGTCAGTTATGGGAGAAGATTCCTCTAAAGGAGGAACTACTTCAAGCTCCACAACTGACACTTGTGCTTCTGACTCTAACATAGGTTGAACTATGTCCATTTGTTGCTTTTCTCGAACCTCTTCGAGAAATATATTACTCCCACTTGCCTTTTTGGAAATAAAATCTTTTTCCAAAAAGACACCACGACGAGCAACAAACACTTTGCCCTTAGTTTGATGGTAGAAGTAATAGCCCTTGGTCTCTTTGGGATAACCCACAAAGAAACACTTATCTGATTTAGGGGCGAGTTTATCTGAAAGTAAACGTTTTACATAAACCTCACAACCCCAATTACGTAGAAAAGATAAACTTGGAGCTTTTCCACTCTACATCTCATATGGTGTCTTGTCTACTGCCTTTGATGGAGTTCTATTAAGTGTGAAAGTAGCAGTTTCGAGAGCATATCCCCAGAAGGAGATGGGAAGATCAGCAAAACTCATCATAGACCGAACCATATCAAGTAGAGTTCGGTTCCTCCTTTCGGATACACCATTCAACTGAGGTGTTCCAGGCGGAGTGAGTTGTGAAAGAATTCCACAACTCTTCAAGTGATCACTGAACTCTTGGCTCAAATATTCACCACCACGATCGGATCGTAGTGCTTTAATTGTTTTGCCAAGCTGGTTTTGGACTTCATTCTGGAATTCTTTGAATTTTTCAAACGATTCCGACTTATGCTTCATTAAATAGACATGTCCATATCTACTTAAATCGTCAGTAAAAGTAATGAAGTACCCAAACCCACCCTTAGCTTTTGTGCTCATTGGTCCACACACATCAGTATGTATTAGACCCAATAGATCACTGGCCCTTTCACCCTTTCCAGTAAAAGGTGACTTTGTCATTTTACCCATTAAACATGATTCACATACATCAAATGGCTCAAATTCAAAGGATGTTAGAAGTCCATCTTTATGTAACTTCTGAATACGTTTCACGTTTATATGTCCTAAACGACAATGCCATAAGTAAGTAGGATTAGTATCGCTTGATCTATGTTTTTTGTTGTCTATGTTAAGGACATCTTTGTCTAAGTCTAGGAAATATAGACCATTAGACCTTTTAGCAGTGGCATAAAACATTGAATTCAAATAAACAGAGAAACAACCTTTCTCAATTGTAAATGAAAACCCTTCATTATCCAAAACAGGAATAGAAATAATGTTTTTGGTAATAGCAGGAACATAATAGCAGTTATTAAGCTCTAATATTAAACCAGAAGGCAAAGGTAGACTATAAGTCCCAACTGCAACGGCCACAACCCTTGCACCATTTCCAACGCCCAGTTCTACCTCCCCTTTAGCCAAGGTTCTACTCCTTCTTAGTCCCTGCACATTCGAAGTAATGTGAGAAACACAACCGGTATCAAATACCCAAGAAGTAGATGTTGTTAAATTAATGTCAATGACATAGATACCTGAAGAAGAAGCCCCAGACTTCTTATCCTTCAGATACTTTGGGCAGTTACGCCTCCAATGACCAATTTGATCACAATGGAAGCACTTGACATTTGCGGCCATCTTTGGCTTTGCCTTTGCCTGTGGCTTATCAGCAGTCTTAGTGGCAACTTGCTTGCCCTTGTCTTGCTTTTTCTTGCCAGCCCATTCCTTCTTAAAACCCTTTCCCTTTTGAACCATAAGAACTTCCTTCTTAGGTGCAACAGAGATGTTTTGCTCGGCAGTCATGAGCATCCCATGTAACTCAGCAAGGGTTTTTGACACCCCATTCATATTGAAGTTCAACCTAAACTGGTTGAAGCCTTCATGAAGTGAGTGTAGTGTGATGTCAGTAGCCAACTCTTGGCTATAAGGAAAGTCCAACCTCTCCATTGCCTCGAAATAACCAATCATTTCAAAGACATGAGTGGCGACCGGCTTGCCTTCGACTAACGCACACTCAAGAATAGCCTTGTGAGTTTCATACCTCTCTATCCGAGCTTGTTCTTTGAAACATGGTTTTCGGTTTGTCGGATAATCTTGTAGGCATCCAAGCATGCAAACCTCTTTTGAAGGCTTGGTTCCATAGCCGCAAGCATAAGGCAAGTAACAATTACTGACCTTTCTGCAATGGCCTTATGGGCCGCCTTTTCGGCTTCAGTAGAGGTGGTTGTTAAAACCGGGATCGGGGTTTCAAGAACATCCTCTCGACCTTCGGATCTAAGAACAATTCTGAGATTCCTTTCCCAATCAAGGAAGTTTTTCCCGTTCAACTTATCCTCAAGGATTGAACGTAAGTTAAAGGATGAATTATTGTTGTTACCAGACATGATATCTACATAGAAGATGCAAAAGTAATAAGTATGTTTATCATAATAGCTTTTAACCAATTTTAAACACTTTAAAATAAAAGCTATGCACTTGACCAATTTTCAATGTGCCCCCATTTTGAATCAAGTGATTCTAAGATCCTATCAAACATGATTTATAAGTGGACTTTGGCCTCAACTTAAAACCAAGTTTAAAAGGTAAGTAAACACCTTTACTAATTACAACAATTGTAATTCTTAGTTGATGGGTGATTGCTAAGGTGATGAAATCTCCCAGGTAAGGAAGTTATCCACAACGTTGGGGAAAGCCTTCCTAATCCTAGACAGAACTTGTCACCCAAACACAAAAACCCAACCCTTTGCTTCAAAATCCAAAACCGTTTTGATGATTTTGTTGGGCCAAACCAAACTAAACATGCAAATTTCGGAAATTTACTCTACTTAGCCCAAGATTGGAAGTAACACTCTACTTTGGCAGAACCTATTACTAACGATCAAGATTTTAGTAGATGTTTATTTGGAATAGCAATTTCCCAATATTATTTTTAGGGACCTAAGTAAATTATTATGTGATTTAATTACTAGTGAACTCATTGCAAAAATAAATCACATGCATAATAAAACTTAGAAAGCATTCAAAAGCAATACTTTAAATGCATAAAATAAAATGTGATCCTAGTATGACTCCTAACCCTAAAGACTACTCTTTAAGGTCTCCTTTCTTGAATCACCATGGATCTCCATCCTTGTGCTTCATGGGATAAGATTGAATCACCATTCTTCTTATTACAACTCGAATAATATTTTGGAATTTTAAACTAAAAATTACAAAAATACCAACGATGGGTAGATTGTATTTATATTACAAAAATACATTAACAATACGCAGATCGTATTTTCTATCCAAGTTTGGGCCATACTAGTCACCGCATGCATTCATAATATCATATATATAAAACATGCATTTTAATCAACTATTAAAATTAAATTATTATGCTTTAACAACTTTAAAACATAATAACACCATCTAGATTTAATCTCATATTAAATCAAATGGTTAGTACCTTAAGACAAATTTTAATTATATTAGAATTTATCTCCCAAGGGCTTTAAAATATTAATCTAACAAATTTAATCAACTATTAAATTTAAAGAAAAAATACATAAGCATTTTTAGGCACCACATATATTTTAATCATGACCAAACACGTTTAGGATATGTCCTAAAACATGATGTTTGAAAACTCCACCAATATCTTGTAAATAATGATCTCAAGAGACTCATGTATTAGAATAATGATGTAATATTACGCTCATTCAAACTCTTGGAGCATTTTTTACAAAATAAGGTGCAACTGTAAATTGACCAATATGCGAAACAACTAGAAAAATCAATTAAGACACATATGATTATTCTTAAAACACATTAATGTGATTCCTCGTATCTTAACGTATACCAATTAATGAACTAAGGATTTCATTCGTACCTAAACTAAATCCTCGACAAAATAAGAAGGGGTTTTGATAAAAAAAATCTATCATAATTCTTTTGCATATTAGGTAATTTACATTTGAATCGTATTTTGTGAAAAAGGGTCCAATAGTTTGAACAAGTGTAAATTAATTCATTATTCTATGACAAAGATCTATTGGGATCATTTTTTAAAGGAGATTAGTTTACTTTTTCAAACAATCATGTATAAGGACATGTCCTAAACCTGCTTAGGTCATGTCCTTAAAGTTTGGCCATGTCTAAAAGATTGGCCATGTCCTAAAAGACTCCAAGTACTAGTACATGAGATGAGGTGCAACCTCCAGAGTTGTGGACTCATATGTAAGCAATAGGCTTAAGCAAAAGAACGAGAATGTTTTGTTTTAAGTAGTAGATTTGTTTCTAATGGCCATGTCATATTGAGGTTTTGATCCGGTAGTGAAGCAAATACTGATGACAAGTGATGATGGACAAAATGGAGCGTCTTTATGCTATAATGTATAAAGCATAAATAAGTTACTTCTATTGGTTAATTTTTGGACATGACCAAACTTTTAGGATATGACCCAAATAGGTTTAGGACATGTCCTAAAACTTGATTGTTCGAGACTAAACCAGACGCGAATAGAGCGATGACTTCATAGCATGCAAAGGTAACTCTTACACATCTCTATTTTGGCTTCAAGTATTCGATAAAGATTATATTTTTAGCATATAAATAAATATGCTAGGTTACTCCTTATTTAAATTGTTAACCTAAATAATACTAAATCACGCATCCTTCCCTCTTTTCTCTCTTATCTTCGATAAAACCTAAATAATAATAATTTTGATGATGATGATGAGAATAATAATAATAGTAATAATAATAATAATAATAATAATAATAATAATAACCATGATTAATTTTAAAAAAAAACCGTGACCCAAACGTCTAAGAAAAACCTTTGAGCCATGGCTTAAACGTCCACATATCGCGTCTAGGTCATTTTTGGATGTTTGTTACTTTTTTTTTATATAAAATATTATCTTTAGTTAATTTTTTTTGCCTTTTTTAACGTTATTTTGAATTATTATTAAATCAAATAATAATGATAATAATAATGCCACTAACATGTTTGTTTGACAATTATGTTTAAGACATGACCCAAATATGTTGATTGATGCATATAACATCACTAAACAATCATAACAAAACTTTTTAAAGCTTTAATCTCCAAGTGCAGTCAATATGAAAGAAATTTGACCAATAATTGACTCTAAATGACTTTCTTTAGCCTAAGCACATAGTAATAGATTTAGAATCACATTTTACGAGTAAACCTAATGACAGTTGTTTAGTATATGACTTAGAGAAGTTTATAATATGTCCAACGTTTTAGGACATGTTCTACATATATATGAAAAGTTAAATGTTTATTTAGTTTCAAGAGTATCTAAAAGTTTAACGTATACGAATTCAACATATTAATATCTCATATAACAAATAATAATCAATAATAACAATCAATAATAACAATAATAATAATAAAAAAGAATATTAGTAATAACATTGCAAACAGTTTTTTTAATAAAGAAAACATCTATTACTCAAAGGTACATGATAAAATAACAACGATTATTAGGACACTGTCTTAGGACATGACCCAAACAACTTCAGGACCATATGAGAAATTAAATATTTATTTAGTATCAAAAATTCTTAAAACTTATCAAATATGAATTAATCGTATCGATATGTTTATGAAACATTTAGCAACCCTAGTACATTTACAATTGTTGAGAACAATTAAATGTGCTGATACCCTTGCCAACATGGTCACTACTCCTGCCACAAAACACTCTTATTCAAATGTGGCCCAGGTTCGATTCCTCTTACAAGCCAACAAATTATGGATTTTTTTTAAACTATAACTTTAAAGTTACCAATGACTACTTGGTAAAAACTAATGTTTTTTTATTTTAACAATTTTATCATTAATTTTTACGTTAATTGTCATATGAATACAAATCAATTTATAATTATAATAATAACAATTAATACTAACAATTAATAATAACAACATATTAACAATAATATCACTTTTAATCATTATGGTGATATTTGTCTAGCTATTAGGACAATCTTTTAGGATATGACCCAAACAACTAAATGTAATTATAATAAAAACATTACAAATATAATCACAATAACAATAACATCACTAAATAATCCTAATGACACTTTTTTAGGACATGACCCAAACATCTTTAGAATATGTCTAATTAATGTTTCCTTGTTTAATGCTAATATCTTTAGTGATGACCCAAACATCTTTAGAACTTGCTCAATATTAACTATTGTACTTTTAGTTAACAGAATCAGGTACCCCATATATTGCATGAATTGTATCCTCTATAAATTGACCGCAAATTTACTAATACCTCATTAACCAAGCTAAACTACCATTGCAAACAGCAAAGCAATTATGTGTGAGCCATTCCTTTGCTGCACAACTGGCTCACAAATAGTTCATATGCCCAAACAAACAGAAGTACAGTAGAGCAAAAGTATATAATCCTAGATGAGATAGAAACAGAATAATGTGAATCATTAACAATATGGCATAAAATCTTCACTCATCAACGAATAAAAATTAAAGCTGAAAAAACATGGATTTACATTAACTGATAGAACCTACTATCATGAAGATAATCTACATTCTACACAACATCAAATCAGCAAATCCCTCTAATAGTTGATTTCATTTGAGGACATGACCCAACTTCGAGCTCTAATTGATTTCATTTTCTCAAATTATATATGGAACATTTCAGTAGAATACAACAAAAGTGTAATTGACAATGATCAATTCGATACAATATGGAATATACAGGACAAGAGATTTCCTAATATGCGAAAATTGAAATCAAAATTCAATCTTACAAGACATGACCCAAGTGATCTGCTGCTGCCAAAACTTTCGTCGGAGCTCGCTGCTCTGTTCTTTCCTCTTCGCCTCGCTGCTGCGGCCACCAAAGTCTGAGCCTTCGAGTTTTTCCCCCACCGTCGACACCCCAACGAGATTCTGGGATGTAAAAATCCTCAAACCCCAATTCTCTCCCTCTCGCCCGCACCTCCCATCCCCCAATTCACGTCGCGCCAGCCACCCTCGCCGGAGGTGACTTGGCTGCGTGGTTGTGGTTGTGGTTGTGGTTGTTTTGGGTTGAGGGATTTTACCACTGCGCAGTGAAGGATTTTGTCCTCGATCAAGTGTAACAAACTAAATGTATATGGACAAATTATGGAGATAACATATTCAATAATATTAGGTGACCGCAACGTTTTGCTAGAAGCTAATTGCGGTTTGTTGGGCTAGTATATTTAGGCCAACTACTAATATGTATTGGGTCCTATGAGGTCACACAATGTGACAACCCTTGGATATTACCCAAATCCATTTGTGAAATGGGTTGGGTGGTTTTTAGATGGGTGGGATGAGTTGTAACTCATGAGTTTATTAGACTCATAATGAATGACATTATGAGGCAAAATAAAGCCTCATGAAATACCTCTTTGTAACTACCTTATATAATGATATGGGGGTTACAAAGGTGTTATAACATTACATAATCGAATTAAGCATAAAAACCTCAAAGCATGCAATTCATGAATCATACATATATACATCATATTCTAATTAACAACTTAACTAAAACATGAAACAATATAACAATTATATATGTATATATACATGTATCGAAAATGTATAAACAACTTTTATACTCCCAAATGCATTCTACAAACCTAATTGAATCAAATTAAAGTCAAATAAAGTCAAACAAAACTTATTGAATCAAATGAAACTCAAATACATTCAATAAAGCTATTTTATTCAAATTAAAGTCAAATGACGTCAAACATAGCAAATATAATCAAATGAAACTCAAATGTATTCAACCAGGCTACACTAGTGGAAAAAATTGCTTTTGCTACTTATCAAATGCTCCGGTTGATTAATCAACCCGAGCATTTGTGGAAATTTTACTATAAAAATTCACAAATGCTTGGGTTGATTAGTCAACCGGAGCATTAGGCACATCAAATGCTCCGGTTGACTAATCAACCCAAGCATTTGTGAATAAGTGCTCCGGTTAGTCAACCCGAGCATTTGGACCATGTCTCAATTCATGAAATTAAATCTCGCACTGTACGCATTACTAAATTTTATTTCGACTTCCTCATCAGTCCTTCCTTCTCTATTGTTTACCCTCCCTCCCAAGTCCCTCTCTTGTCTCTAGTTATGCTGAAATTCGAAACCCTAGAACTTGAGAAACTCCAGTTCTACTTTGAGTTTGAGACAACGATTGTGCGGTAGCCAAGGGAAATAACAAAATCAGTCCAATTTTCTAGGATATTCGTGGTATATGCAGATCGAAAAAATCTCTCATCACCTCGCATATTCGTGGTAATTTCTCGAATCTCTTTTTTCTCTATGATTTTCTTCGTTAGTTTTTGATTCTTTTTTTTGATGTGTTTATTGGTCAATTATAGGAGGAGATGGAAAAGAGGAGATAAATTGAGGGGGGAGTAGCAAAAATCTCCCAGTCGAACTGACGAACTGTCACCTTCTTCCTTCCTTTACAAAGACGATCTCAGATCTTCACTCAAATTCGCTGCTCAATTCACCAAGCTACTTCAAATTCATTTTTCAAGACTGAATTTTAGGGCCTAATTTAGAATTAAGGTAACCTTATAATCCAACTTTATGTTTTCTATTTGCTTGTGAAATTGAAGCAAAAAAATATGAAATTGTTGTGGTTTTTTTCCAGTTGTTTTAGCTAAATCTACATCAATCAACAAGGTCTGAATGCCCTAATTTATTTAAATGTGCGAAAAATCTGAATTTTGCAGAAGTGTTGACAAATCTAGGGCTGAATTCGTTTCATTTTCATTTGTCTCTATCTCTTTTGTCTCGTTTTTTTTTGCAATTGTCTTTTAGTAAACGGATTATCCAAAAAAAGGAAAGAAAACCAGAAAATATTATGTTTCTTTTTCCTGCTTTGAACAAACATATTATTCTTGTTTAGTTATTATTGAAGATTGTAGGTGCTTTTAGTTTTTCGATTTAACATCATTATTCATGTCAGACAGTTCGACACTTATCCTTTCACCTGATTATAATCTATTATGAACCTCTTTTTCAATTGCTGATTTTAATGAATTTAAACGGATTTGTTATCTCAAGTTGTACTAGTAGATAACAAAGCTGAACATATATAACTTGAGATTATTGGTCTAAAACTTGGAAAAAATCTGCTGCCAATGGTAGTTATAGCCACAGGTAGAAGCCTTAGCAATAATGATGCAGGATTTGTCATAGATCGACTCGCATTCCCATGAAAGGATGGGTACAGCTTGTATATTACTCCTTTGGACTTTTTTTTTATGTGAAAACTTTTATTACAAGTCTGCACTGTGTTTATTTAAAGTACGAAATATTTGTTCTTTTCCTATTGTTTTTTTGCCTTTACAATTTGTTTTATTTTCCATCAGTCAGTCTTTAGTTATACGAAGTATATATACACAAATTCAACTTAAAAAGTTTTGAAATTTCAACTATTGAACACATGTTTGATAAGAAGAGCTTGCTTAGTTGGTTGCACCTCGTTTCTTCTTCTTTTGAGAGATAACCACTCGTTTGGAATTGGGTTCTGGTGCCATATCTCTACTATAGCTTACATGATCTGTTTGACAATAGTATGTGCTTTCATGCATTATGAGGAGCTAACAGTTCCTTTGGTACTGATTTCGGTTCGAGTGCTTATAGCCATTTGTGTATGCAATTTCTATGGTTAAATTATTCTGGAATGGAGTAACATCTAATTAAGATTTTTTATGCACTTTGAAAACCAGATAAATGACTTGTTGTATTATCCTAATCAACGAGTTAATGATTATTAATTTATGCTTTCAGCTAACTATTGTTGTTTGTTATATGGCTCTTTGGCAGGTTAGTTGTGGCCAAGGGGGAGAGGAGTTGGTAGGTTTAGCTGAGGGCTTATTTAAAAAGTACATTGCTGCTTAATAGCTTGCATGAACCAGAAGGTCTGCATTGGGCTCCTTTTCTTATTTCTGAATGAAAATGCTATAATTCAACTGGTCTTGTCCCTAAATGACTTACACATCATGCAGCTCTTATAGTGTGCATTGATGTCTTTGGAACAAAGAAGGCAAATATGGGGATGCCTAGTCCTATAGGGAGAAAGAGGATCCTTGATTCAGATTGAGTTTGACCTGCTGCACTTGCAGGTAAAATCTGAAGCTTCTATTCTTGTCTGCTATAATTATTTTGTGTATTAAGACTGAGAGCTTGGCTGAATGAATTTCGACCTCTCTCGTTGTCGTAGTGTTGAAATGCTTTAAGTCTTGTTCATAGCTAATTGTTTTATTAAAATCTAACTACCCTTTCCGATCGTTGTAAATTAACTATTTTTGAAAGTAAGATGTGCAATTTTTCCTATTTAACTCCGTGGTTGTCTCTAATGTGATGTCTCGCAATTTTCTACTAGTAACTCCGTGGTTGTCTCTAATTCGAAGCCGTTGAAAGATACTTTGATTTTGAAAGGGATTCAGGCATTGTTTCCTCTTCAAGCTATGACCTTTGATATTGTTATGATGGTTGTGATTTGTCGCTCGCTCGCTAACTGACCAGTTTTTTTTTCTTCAGATCGGTTTGTGATTTTTTGGTAGCATTGCAAAATGATGAGAGGGCAAACTACCAGCGTGATATCAAGTTTCAAGAATCCTATTTTAGCAAGTCTTTGCACTTTTACAGTGTCAGCTATCAAGTCTTATCAGAATCACGCTGAAAACATGGTGAAGAATCATTTACTGTCTGATTCTGTAATTCCTTACACTTCATTTATTGTTGGCATATTAGTCTGCAAAGTGAACTCCGCCTGTGAGTGTCTGTGTGACATTCACTGCCGGTCTCAAGCCCGGATAAAGGAGGAGAGTTGCGGTAGGTTTGGGGCGGCCAGCGTAAAACATAGCCCCATATCATGACATGCTTCATGTTAGCCGACCCCAAATCATTTTGGGAATAAGGCTTAGAAGAAGAAGAAGAATATTAGTCTGCAAAGTGGTATGTTTTTAGAAATCATTTTTTTCCTTTTTACTTTACTTTTTATTACAATTCATGTGAACTGACCCCAAATCATATTGTGAGGCTCTTAGTTTTTTCTATTTTCTGACAATTATACTACTGGTACTCATTGTAGAATTGTATCATTATATATATTTTGCTTTGCCATAAATTTCATAGACACATGAGTTCATCCGCCTTTGGATATGATGTGCTTGATAAGTGAAAGTTGGTGTTTATTATACATTGCACATAGACCTAAGATTGGTTTTATTGGTTTTGTTCATTGGCTTTGTTTATGAACTTCTTTGGATTCCTCCCAGTTTTCATGCCAGTTATGGATTCTCAGCTATTCTTTTTTATTCACGGATGTGTTTGAAGTTTTGAACATTTGATTAACAAGACACATAACTGTGGTGATTTCAAAGCTCTTTGTTTGAGATATATAGATTTCTTTTGGTCATGAATTTGAATTCACTACAGTTTGTGTTTAGTACATATGTGCCTTGAAATCGAATGTGCTGATGATTTTCTGTCCTGTGTGATGGAGAGTTTAAGTTTTGATTTACTACTCTTGATGCAGAAATCTAGTCTAATTGATGTTGAAGATTTCACCTTTAACAAGGGCAATCCATTATCATCTACAAAAGGCAAGTGCGTGAGTGTTGTACAAGAGTCGCTTGTTGTTTGTGTTTCATATGTGTTAAAAATTTTACACTTCACGATATGCTTGTCACTTTTTTTTACAGTTGGGTAACTTTAGAGTTGAGCCTCCTGGGCTCTTCAGGGGCCGCAGTGAGCATCCCAAGGTTGTCATCGTTTCCATTTTGTATCTTGACTTAATGGACTAACTTGATTAATGTTTTAAGTCATAACTTTAATTGTCGTGTTGCGGATGGGGAAACTTAAGAGGCGTATCTATCCAAGTGACATTGTTATAAATGAATCAGTTGATAGATTTCAGCATCTTACGTAAGCTGTTTCTTATTCATATTTTCTTCCTTTTTTGACAGCTCCGTTGCTCTCGATTCTCCTGATTTATCACTTCATCCAAGATTTAAACGCGCATATGAATACTCCCAGAAAGTTGTTCTTCAAGCAGGCAACGACCTCTATATTCCTCAAGGCTGGTGAGTTTTTGAAATATTTATCATCTACATAGCAGTAAGCTATGATATTTATAATGGCCCACTGCACCCAGACATTGATCAGGGATTTCCTGAGCACGCCCTCCCAACTTTATTGAATTGTTGTGACACGCTTGAGTGTTTTATTCATGTTGTAGGAGTAATATGATATTCTCAAATGAGCCTTTTGGTTGGCTAGTGTCTTGGCAAATACTTCTTGATCGCAATGAGATTTAGGAATTGGGAATTCTACACTAAATTTTGTAGTGGAAAACGGATTTCATTGCCTAAGAATCTCTTTTTAGCTTTGTCAATAATGTGTAAAAGTTTGTTACTTATTCGAAGTGAAGATGCATGTCTGCCTTGATATGTGGATAAGTTTTTATTCAGAGTAGATTTTTTTCTGTCTATTGGCTTGGTGGGCAATTCGTGTTGGACTTGGCCTTGTTAACAGTGATGTTTCTGTTGGTGCATTTTGTATTTTGGAAAATCGGTATGCATTGCTCTGTGGCTTTGGCAATGCTTAGACATTGCAAAATATATGAATTTGCAAAAAATTGGAAAGGTGTAACGTACTAATGTGTTGTCGTAGATTTTTTCAACTAAATCATGACATTACTGAGAAATTTTTATCTTAAAAATGCTAGTATTACCTTTGCGCTGCCAGCCCGCCGCGTATTATAGTGTATTATCCTGAGACGTTGCTTTTACTGATGCATTCTTTGAAAATCTAGAAAAGAACTGTCTAACAGGTTTCATTAACGCATTTTCTTCTTTCGCTTTCTTTTTCAATAGGGCAAAATCAGATGTTGCAGAAAACATGTGATGGAGACTCTGGTAAATTAAAAGATTGCATAAGTGAGGCACATGACTGTGGAAAAGCAGGTCTTCTTTTATCCATTGCACATTGGTGAATATGTGTGTTTGTGTGCGTTTGGTGTGTGTGCAACTACTTCATAAGGGATTCACGCAACCTGGTGCGGTTCCTTTGTTTATTATGTGCCCCGCGAGGCTTTGTGTTTTGTGAAGTCCATAGAATTTTGGATTCAAGTGGATCTCGCTCAATTTATGTTCTCTCTCTACATCAGTGATCTTGATGTTTTGTCTATCTTTCTTTTGAAGAGTGTTTCCTTACAGCAATATCTATCCTTTTTACCTTAAGGAGTTCTTCTATTATGTGAAACCTCTATTTGTATTATAGTTGCTTTTGTCATCTCTCGATTATGTAATTTAGCACTATAGTATTCATCCTTCATCGCTCTACCTTGTACTGTAAGCCTTGACTGGAATTCTGGAACTGAACATTCTTGTGAAGGATTGATTTGTGTATTTTTTACCAAGAGTTCGATTTTACACTTTATCTGTTCTTTCACTATCTGCTTGAGGTTCTATAATTGGATCACATACCTTTAATCTATTATTTTGAAGTTATTATGCATTCAGTTATCTATTTACAAATACTTCATATATCCTTGTGTTCTGTTACGTTAGTGTAATAGTGTAAGATGGTAGCTGCATGCATGCTGCCATGCTGACAGTAGCTGAAACTTTTTTTTACTATTTAAAATACACAAATGCTCCAGTTGTTTAGGCAGACCGAAGCATTTGTGCGTACAAATGCTCCGGTTTTCCTTAAAAACCGAAGCATTTGTGGTATTTTACTCCTCTAAAAAAGCTCAAATGCTCCGGTTTTTTTCACAACCGGAGCATTTGAGGAAATAAATGCTCCGGTTATCAACCGGAGCATTTGTGAAATGCTCAAATGCTCGTATGACGTTTGCTACGGGTCAAATACGGAGCATTTGAGGGGTTTTCAACCGGAGCAATTCAGCTTTTTTCCACTAGTGCTAATTGAGTCAAATGAAACTCAAATGCATTCTCCAAAGCTAATTGAATCAAATTAAAGTAAAATGAAGTCAAACAAAGCTAATTGAATCAAATGAAAGTCAAATAAAGTCAAACTTATTGACTTTCATTTGATTCAATTAGCTTTGTTTGACTTCATTTTACTTTAATTTGATTCAATTTGCATTGTTGAATGCATTTGATTTTCATTTGATTCAATTAGCTATGTTTGACTTCAATTGACTTTCTTTTGATTCAATTAGCTTTGTTGAATGCATTTGAGTTTAATTTGATTCAATTAGCTTTATTGAATGCATTTGAGTTTCATTTGATTCAATTAGCTTTGTTGAATGCATTTGAGTTTCATTTGACTCAATTAGCTTTGTTGAATACAATTGAGTTTCATTTGATTCAATTAGTAATGTTTGTCTAATTTTGACTTTCATTTGATTCAATTAGCTTTGTTAGACTTCATTTTACTTTAATTTGATTCAATTTTCTTTGTTGAATGCATTCGAGTTTCATTTAATTCAATTAGCTATGTTTGACTTCAATTGACTTTATTTTGATTCAATTAGCTTTGTTGAATGAATTTGAGTTTAATTTGATTCAATAAGCTTTATTGACTTCATTTGACTTTTATTTGATTCAATTAGCTTTATTTAATACATTTGAGTTTCATTTGATTCAATTAGCTTTGTTGAATGCATTTGAGTTTCATTTGATTCTATTAGCTATGTTTGACTTCATTTGACTTTCATTTGATTCAATTAGATTTGTTTGACTTCATTTTACTTTAAATTGATTCAATTAGCTTTGTTGAATGCATTTGAATTTCATTTGATGCAATTAGCTTTATTTAAATTCATTTGACTTTCATTTTATACAATTAGCATTGATTGACTTTATTTGACTTTAATGTGATTCAATTAGCTTTATTGAATGCATTTGAGTTTCATTTGATTCAATTAGCTTTGTCGAATGCATTTGAGTTTCATTTGATTCTATTAGCTACGTTTGACTTTATTTGACTTTCATTTGATTCAATTAGCTTGGTTTGACTTTATTTAACTTTAATTTGATTTAATTAGCTTTGTTTGAATTTATTTGACTTTAATTTGATTCAATTAGCTTTGTAGAATGAATTTGAGTTTCATTTGACTCAATTATCTTTGTTGAATACATTTGAGTTTCATTTGATTCTATTAGCTATGTTTGACTTTATTTGACTTTTATTTGATTCAATTAGCTTTGTTTGACTTCATTTTACTTTAATTTGATTCAAAATGCTTTGTTGAATGCATTTGAGTTTCATTTGATTCAATTAGCTATGTTTGACTTCAATTGACTTTCTTTTGATTCAATTAGCTTTGTTGAATGCATTTGAGTTTAATTTGATTCAATTAGCTTTATTGAATGCATTTGAGTTTCATTTGATTCAATTAGCTTTGTTGAATGCATTTGAGTTCCATTTCATTTTATTAACTATGTTTGACTTCATTTGACTTTCATTTGATTCAATTAGCTTTGTTTAATGCATTTGAGTTTCATTTGATTCAATTAGCTTTGTTGAATGCATTTGAGTTTCATTTGATTCTATTAGCTATGTTTGACTTCACTTGACTTTCATTTGATTCAATTAGCTTTGTTTGACTTCATTTTACTTTAATTTGATTCAATTAACTTTGTTGATTGCATTTGAGTTTCATTTTATTCAATTAGCTTTATTTGAATTCATTTGACTTTCATTTGATTCAATTAGCTTTGTTGAATGCATTTGAGTTTCATTTGATTCTATTAGCTATGTTTGACTTTATTTGACTTTCATTTGATTCAATTAGCTTTGTTTGACTTCATTTTACTTTAATTTGATTCAATTAACTTTGTTGAATGCATTTGAGTTTCATTTTATTCAATTGACTTTATTTGAATTCATTTGACTTTCATTTGATTCAATTAACTTTGTTGAATGCCTTTGTGTTTCATTTGATTCTATTAGCTATGTTTGACTTTATTTGACTTTCAGTTAATTCAATTAGATTTGTTTGACTTTATTTTACTTTAATTTGAGTCAATTAGCTTTGTTGAATGCATTTGACTTTCATTTGATTCAATTAGCATTATTTGAATTCATTTGACTTTCATTTGATACAATTAGCTTTGATTGACTTCATTTGACTTTAATGTGATTCAATTAGCTTTGTTGAATGCATTTGAGTTTCATGTGATTCAATTAGCTTTGTCGAATGCATTTTAGTTTCATTTGATTCTATTAGCTATGTTTGACTTTATTTGACTTTCATTTGCTTCAATTAGCTGGGTTTGACTTCATTTAACTGTAATTTGATTTAATTTGCTTTGTTTGACTTCATTTGACTTTAATTTGATTCAATTAGCTTTGTAGAATGCATTTGAGTTTCATTTGACTCAATTAGCTTTGTTGAATACATTTGAGTTTCATTTGATTCTATTAGCTATGATTGACTTCATTTGACTTTCATTTGATTCAATTAGCTTTGTTTGACTTCATTTTACTTTAATTTAATTCAATTAACTTTGTTGAATGCATTTGAGTTTTATTTGATTCAAATAGCTTTACTGAATGCATTTGAGTTTCATTTGATTTAATAAGTTTTGTTTGACTTCGTTTGACTTTATGTTAAATAAATTAGCTTTGTTGAATGCATTTGAGTTTCATTTGATTCAGTTAGTTTTGTTGAATGCATTAGATTTTCATTTGATTCATTTAGCTATGTTTGACTTTATTTGACTTTCATTTGATTCAATTAGCTTTGTTTGACTTTATTTGACTTTAATTTGATTCAATTAACTTTGGAGAATGCATTTGAGTTTCATTTGACCCAATTAGCTTTGTAGAATACATTTGAGTTTCATTTGATTCTATTAGCTATGTTTGACTTAATTTGACTTTTATTTGATTCAATTAGCTTTGTTTGACTTCATTTTAATTTAATTTGATTCAATTTGCTTTGTTGAATGCATTTGAGTTTCATTTGATTCAATTAGCTATGTTTTACTTCAATTGACTTTCTTTTGATTAAATTAGCTTTGTTGAATGCATTTGAGTTTAATTTGATTCAATTAGCTTTATTGAATGCATTTGAGTTTTATTTGATTCAATTAGCTTTGTTGAATGCATTTGAGTTCCATTTCATTTTATTAGCTATGTTTGACTTCATTTGACTTTCATTTGATTCAATTAGCTTTGTTTAATGCATTTGAGTTTCATTTGATTCAATTAGCTTTGTTGAATGCATTTGAGTTTCATTTGATTCTATTAGCTATGTTTGACTTCATTTGACTTTCATTTGATTCAATTAGCTTTGTTTGACTTTATTTTACTTTAATTTAATTCAATTAACTTTGTTCAATGCATTTGAGTTTCATTTTATTCAATTGGCTTTATTTGAATTCATTTGACTTTCATTTAATTCAATTAGCTTTGTTGAATGCATTTGAGTTTCATTTTATTCTATTAGCTATGTTTGACTTTAACTTTCATTTGATTCAATTAGCTTGGTTTGACTTCATTTAACTTTAATTTGATTCAATTAACTTTGTAGAATGCATTTGAGTTTTATTTGATTCAATAAGTTTTGTTTGACTTCGTTTGACTTTAATTTGAATAAATAAGTTTTGTTTGACTTCGTTTGACTTTAATTTGACTAAATTAGCTTGGGTAAATGCATTTGAGTTTCATTTGATTCAATTAGTTTTGTTGAATGCATTAGATTTTCATTTGATTCATTTAGCTATGTTTGACTTTATTTGACTTTCATTTGATTCAATTACCTTTGTTTGACTTCATTTTACTTTAATTTGATTCAATTAGCTTTGGAGAATGCATTTGAGTTTCATTTGACTCAATTAGCCTTGTTGAATACATTTGAGTTTCATTTGATTATATTAGCTATGTTTCACGTCATTTGACTTTAATCTGAATAAAATAGCTTTATTGAATGCATTTGAGTTTCATTTGATTCAATAAGTTTTGTTTGACTTCATTTGACTTTAATTTGATTCAATTAGCTTTGTAGAATGCATTTGAGTTTCATTTGACTCAATTAGCTTTGTTGAATACATTTGAGTTTCATTTGATTCAACTCCATCCGTCCCTAAATAGAGTGCCCATTTCTTTTGGGCACAAGTATTAAGAAGAAATCTTGTGTAGGACCTTAGTTGTAATAATTCATAATTTAATATAGAAGTTGGTACACTTTTTATGAATTGTTTATTAAGGAGAGAGAATGTGGGCCATATGGGAAAATGGGTGATTTTATAAAAGTTGATAGCAAAATAATATTTTCATTGGTGGACCCATACCAGATAAGGAAATGGAAAATCTATTTGGGACAAACATAAATGGAAAATTGGGCACTCTATTTAGGGACGTAGGGAGTATTAGCTATGTTTGACTTCATTTGACTTTCATTTGACTTTCATTTGATTCAATTAGCTTTGTTTGACTTCATATTACTTTAATTTGATTCAATTTGCTTTATTGAATGCATTTGAGTTTCATTTGATTCAATTAGCTATGTTTGACTTCAATTGACTTTCTTTTGATTCAATTAGCTTTGTTGAATGCACTTGAGTTTATTTTAATTCAATTAGCTTTATTGAATGCATTTGAGTTTCATTTGATTCAATTAGATTTGTAGAATGCAATTGAGTTTCATTTGACTCAATTAGCTTTGTTAAATACAATTGCGTTTCATTTGATTCAATTAGCTATGTTTGTCTTCATTAGACTTTCATTTGATTCAATTAGCTTTGTTTGACTTCATTTTACTTTAATTTGATTCAATTTGCTTTGTTGAATGCATTCGAGTTTCATTTGATTCAATTAGCTATGTTTGGCTTTAATTGACTTTCTTGTGATTCAATTTGCTTGGATGAATGCATTTGAGTTTAATTTGATTCAATTAGCTTTATTGACTTCATTTGACTTTTATTTGATTCAATTAGCTTTGTTTAATGCAATTCAGTTTCATTTGATTCAATTAGCTTTGTTGAATGCATTTGAGTTTCATTTGATTCTATTAGCTATGTTTGACTTCATTTGACTTTCATTTGATTCAATTAGATTTGTTTGACTCCATTTTCCTTTAATTTGATTCAATTAGCTTTGTTGAATGCATTTGAGTTTCATTTGATTCAATTAGCTTTATTTGAATTCATTTGACTTTCATTTGATACAATTAGCTTTGATTGACTTCTTTTGACTTTAATGTGATTCAATTAGCTTTGTTGAATGCATTTGAGTTTCATGTGATTCAATTAGCTTTGTCGAATGCATTTTAGTTTCATTTGATTGTATTAGCTATGTTTGACTTTATTTCACTTTCATTTGATTCAATTAGCTTGGTTTGACTTCATTTAACTATAATTTGATTTAATTAGCTTTGTTTGACTTCATTTGACTTTAATTTGATTCAATTAGCTTTGTAGAATGAATTTGAGTTTTATTTGACTCAATTAGCTTTGTTGAATACATTTGAGTTTAATTTGATTCTATTAGCTATGATTGACTTCATTTGACTTTCAATTGATTCAATTAGCTTTGTTTGACTTCATTTTACTTAAATTTGATTCAATTAACTTTGTTGAATGCATTTGAGTTTTATTTGATTCAAATAGCTTTACTGAATGCATTTGAGTTTCATTTGATTCAATAAGTTTGTTTGACTTCTTTTGACTTTATTTTAAATAAATTAGCTTTGTTGAATGCATTTGAGTTTCAATTGATTCAATTAGTTTTGTTGAATGCATTAGATTTTCATTTGATTCATTTAGCTATGTTTGACTTTAATTGACTTTCATTTGATTCAATTAGCTTTGTTTGACTTCATTTGACTTTAATTTGATTCAATTAGTGATGTGTTTGCGGAAGCTTTAAAACAAGAACAATACTTTAAGCGCTTTAATCTCACGTTTTAGTAATTAAAGGTTCGAACTTTGTGAATTAATAGAAGAGAAACGAGACAAGTAACCAGGATAGTACTCTATATGTTCCCTCGAGAACTAGAGGATCTCTCACTAACCGCAACTAGGAGATGCACACAAACCTCGATTTATGCGTTTGGTTCAAACAAAACCTTTCAATGCTCATGCACTCGAAAATCATAAACTCAAAATCAGCTCCTCTTTATTGATGGCCGAAATAGCCTATTTATAATGAACAAATTATCCTAAACCTAGTAGAACTATTAAAACATAATAACCTAAACCTATTAGAACTAGTAAAGCATAAAAGATAAACAAAAACACTAACAATAACACGCCTATCTAATCACACGGCTATGTGATTAGACTCCTACTAGGACTAGGATATCCTAATCCTACTAGTACTAGGATTTCAAGTTTCCTATTCATACTAGAATTAGGAAACTACGAGGAAACTACGAAGACTCCTAACAAGACTCTATGACAAAGGTAATTAGACTCCTAAGCATAATAGGATCCCTTTATCACTCAAACACCTACTTTAAAAGAGTTATAAAGCAAATAAAACACTTAGTTTCCTAACAGAATTAGGACACTACATAAGAATCCTAACAGAACTAGGATTGTCACAATTTTGATGCTCCTCATACGCATCAATTAGCTTTGGAGAATGCATTTGAGTTTCATTTGACTCAATTAGCTTTGTTGAATACATTTGAGTTTCATTTGATTCTATTAGCTATGTTTGACTTCATTTGACTTTTATTTGATTCAATTAGCTTTGTTTGACTTCATTTTACTTTAATTTGATTCAATTTGCTCTGTTGAATGCATTTGAGTTTCATTTGATTCAATTAGCTATGTTTGACTTCAATTAACTTTCTTTTGATTCAATTAGCTTTGTTGAATGCATTTGAGTTTAATTTGATTCAATTAGCTTTATTGAATGCATTTGAGTTTCATTTGATTCAATTAGCTTTGTTTAATGCATTTGAGTTTCATTCGATTCAATTAGCTTTGTTGAATGCATTTGAGTTTCATTGGATTCTATTAGCTATGTTTGACTTCATTTGACTTTCATCTGATTCAATTAGCTTTGTTTGACTTCATTTTACTTTAATTTGATTCAATTAACTTTGCTGAATGCATTTGAGTTTCATTTTATTCAATTAGCTTTTTTTGAATTCATTTGACTTTCATTTGATTCAATTAGCATTGTTGAATGCATTTGAGTTTCAGTTGATTCTATTAGCTACGTTTGACTTTATTTGACTTTCATTTGATTCAATTAGCTTGGTTTGACTTCATTTCTCTTTAATTTGATTCAATTAGCTTTGTTTGATTTCACTTGACTTTAATTTGATTCAATTAGCTTTGTAGAATGCATTTGAATTTCATTTGACTCAATTACCTTTGTTGAATATATTTGATTTTCATTTGATTCTATTAGCTATGTTTGACATCATTTGACTTTCATTTGATTCAATTAGCTTTGTTTGACTTCATTTGACTTTAATTTGATTCAATTAGCTTTGGAGAATGCATTTGAGTTTCATTTGACTCAATTAGCTTTGTTGAATACATTTGAGTTTCATTTGATTCTATTAGCTATGTTTGACTTCATTTGACTTTTATTTGATTCAATTAGCTTTGTTTGACTTTATTTTACTTTAATTTGATTCAATTTGCTCTGTTGAATGCATTTGAGTTTCATTTGATTCAATTAGCTATGTTTGACTTCAATTGACTTTCTTTTGATTCAATTAGCTTTGTTGAATGCATTTGAGTTTAATTTGATTCAATTAGCTTTATTGAATGCATTTGAGTTTCATTTGATTCAATTAGCTTTGTTGAATGCATTTGAGTTCCATTTCATGTTATTAGCTATGTTTGACTTCATTTGACTTTCATTTGATTCAATTAGCTTTGTTTAATGCATTTGAGTTTCATTCGATTCAATTAGCTTTGTTGAATGCATTTGAGTTTCATTTGATTCTATTAGTTATGTTTGACTTCATTTGACTTTCATCTGATTCAATTAGCTTTGTTTGACTTCATTTTACTTTAATTTGATTCAATTAACTTTGCTGAATGCATTTGAGTTTCATTTTATTCAATTAGCATTATTTGAATTCATTTGACTTTCATTTGATTCAATTAGCATTGTTGAATGCATTTGAGTTTCAGTTGATTCTATTAGCTACGTTTGACTTTATTTGACTTTCATTTGATTCAATTAGCTTGGTTTGACTTCATTTAACTTTAATTTGATTCAATTAGCTTTGTTTGATTTCACTTGACTTTAATTTGATTCAATTAGCTTTGTAGAATGCATTTGAATTTCATTTGACTCAATTACCTTTGTTGAATATATTTGATTTTCATTTGATTCTATTAGCTATGTTTGACATCATTTGACTTTCATTTGATTCAATTAGCTTTGTTTGACTTCATTTTACTTTAATTTGATTCAATTAACTTTGTTGAATGCATTTGAGTGTTATTTGATTCAAATAGCTTTACTGAATGCATTTGAGTTTCATTTGATTCAATAAGTTTTGTTTGACTTCGTTTGACTTTAATTTGACTAAATTAGCATGGTTGAATGCATTTGAGTTTCATTTAATTTAATTAGTTTGTTGAATGCATTAGATTTTCATTTGATTTATTTAGCTATGTTTGACTTTATTTGACTTTCATTTGATTCAATTAGCTTTGTTTGACTTCATTTTACTTTAATTTAATTCAATTAGCTTTGGAGAATGCATTTGAGTTTTATTTGACTCAATTAGCCTTGTTGAATACATTTGAGTTTCATTTGATTCTATTAGCTATGTTTGACTTCATTTGACTTTAATTTGAATAAAATAGCTTTATTGAATGCATTTGAGTTTCATTTGATTCAATAAGTTTTGTTTGACTTCATTTGACTTTAATTTGATTCAATTAGCTTTGTAGAATGCATTTGAGTTTCATTTGACTCAATTAGCTTTGTTCAATACATTTGAGTTTCATTTGATTCTACTCCTTCCGTCCCTAAATTGAGTGCCCATTTCTTTTGGGCACAAGTATTAAGAAGAAATCATGTGTAGGACCTTAGTTGTATTAATTCATAATTTAATATAGAAGTTGGTACACTTTTTATGAATTGTTTATTAAGGAGAGAGAATGTGGGCCATATGGGAAAATGGGTGATATTATAAAAGTTGATAGCAAAATATATTTTAATTGGTGGACCCATACCAAATAAGAAAATGGAAAATCTATTTGGGACAAACATAAATGGAAAAATAGGCACTCTATTTAGGGACGGAGGGAGTATTATCAATGTTTGACTTCATTTGACTTTCATTTGATTCAATTAGCTTTCTTTGACTTCATTTTACTTTAATTTGATTCAATTTGCTTTGTTGAATGCATTTGAGTTTCATTTGATTCAATTAGCTATGTTTGACTTCAATTGACTTTCTTTTGATTCAATTAGCTTTGTTGAATGCATTTGAGTTTACTTTGATTCAATTATCTTTATTGAATGCATTTGAGTTTCATTTGATTCAATTAGCTTTGTAGAATGCATTTGAGTTTCATTTGACTCAATTAGCTTTGTTGAATGCAATTGAATTTCATTTGATTCAATTAGCTATGTTTGTCTTCATTACACTTTCATATGATTCAATTAGCTTTGTTTGACTTCATTTTACTTTAATTTGATTCAATTAGCTTGATTGACTTTATTTGACTTTTATTTGATTCAATTAGCTTTGTTTAATGCATTTGAGTTTCTTTTGATTCAATTAGCTTTGTTGAATGCATTTGAGTTTCATTTGATTCTATTAGCTATGTTTGACTTCATTTGACTTTCATTTGATTCAATTAGATTTGTTTGACTTCATTTTACTTTAATTTGATTCAATTAGCTTTGTTGAATGCATTTGAGTTTCATTTGATTCAATTAGCTTTATTTGAATTCATTTGACTTTCATTTGATACAATTAGCTTTGATTGACTTCATTTGACTTTCATGTTATTCAATTAGCTTTGTTGAATGCATTTGAGTTTCATGTGATTTAATTAGTTTTGTCGAATGCTTTTGAGTTTCATTTGATTCTATTAGCTATGTTTGACTTTATTTGACATTCATTTGATTCAATTAGCTTGGTTTGACTTCATTTAACTTTAATTTGATTTAATTAGCTTTGTTTGACTTCATTTGACTTTAATTTGATTCAATTAGCTATGTTGAATGCATTTGAGTTTCATTTGACTCAATTAGCTTTGTTGAATACATTTGAGTTTCATTTGATTTTATTAGCTATGATTGACTTCATTTGACTTTCATTTGATTCAATTAGCTTTGTTTGACTTCATTTAACTTTTATTTGATTTAATTAGCTTTATGTGACTTCATTTGACTTTAATTTGATTCAATTAGCTTTGTAGAATGCATTTGAGTTTCATTTGACTCAATTAGCTTTGTTGAATACATTTGAGTTTCATTTGATTCTATTAGCTATGATTGACTTCATTTGACTTTCTTTTTATTCAATTAACTTTGTTGAATGCATTTGAGTTTTATTTAATTCAAATAGCTTTACTGAATGCATTTGAGTTTCATTTGATTCAATAAGTTTTTTTTGACTTCGTTTGACTTTAATTTAAATAAATTAGATTTGTTGAATGCATTTGAGTTTCATTTGATTCAATTAGTTTTGTTGAATGCATTAGATTTTCAATTGATTCATTTAGCTATGTTTGACATTATTTGACTTTCATTTGATTCAATTAGCTTTGTTTGACTTCATTTGACTTTAATTTGATTCAATTAGCTTTGGAGAATGCATTTGAGTTCCATTTGACTCAATTAGCTTTGTTGAATACATTTGAGTTTCATTTGATTCTATTAGCTATGTTTGACTTCATTTGACTTTTAATTGATTCAGTTAGCTTTTTTTGACTTCATTTTACTTTAGTTTGATTCAATTTGCTTTGTTGAATGCATTTGAGTTTCATTTGATTCAATTAGCTATGTTTGACTTCAATTGACTTTCTTTTGATTCAATTAGCTTTGTTGAATGCATTTGAGTTTGATTCAATTAGCTTTATTGAATGCATTTGAGTTTCATTTGATTCAATTAGCTTTGTTGAATGTATTTGAGTTCCATTTCATTTTATTAGCTATGTTTGACTTCATTTGACTTTCACTAGGGGAAAAAAAAAAGGAAGGGCTGCGAAAGAAGGGCTGCGTTTTATTAAAAACGCAGCCCTTCTTGTATGAAGGGCTGCGGTTTTAAGGCTAACCGCAGCCCTTTATGTGAAGGGCTGCGGTTAGCCTAGAAACCGCAGCCCTTCATACACGAAGGGCTGCGTTTTCTAGGATAAGCGCAGCCCTTCCTATCTCGCACTGCCTATTTCAACCTGTGAGTTTTGCGCGCAACACACAGTAGCACTCACTCGCAAATTTCCCTCGCACACTCAGCTCACCCCTCTCCCTCACACTCACTCGCACACTCACTCCTCTCCCTCACACTAACTCGCACTGCCCTAACGGCCATCACCGGAGCACCGACACATCGCCGGAGCGCCGTCCCATCGCCGGTGCACACTTCTTCTTCTCTTCTCTCAGCGTTGCCTGAGCTCCTTCTTCTTCTCTTCTCTCAGCGCGCCTTGACGCCACCACCACCACCACTACTGCATTGTCGGTAATTCCCCTCTCACTCTCTCTCCTTTTTGTTTTATTTAATTTCTCTTCTATTTTGTGTTGTAAAATGTGATTGTAGGGGGTGGGGGAGGGCTTGTGGAGGGTGGGTAGGGGGGTGGGGGGTCTTTGGGCGGGGATGGGGGATGGTGGGGGAGGCTGGGCATGGGGTGGGGGAGGGCGGGGGATGCTTTGGAAAGGGGGTGGGGGAGGGCTGGGGAGGCTGGGCATGGGGTGGGGGAGGGCGGGGGGATCTTTGGAAAGGGGGTGGGGGATGGTGGGGAGGGTGGGCATGGGGTGGGGGAGGGTGGGCATGGGGTGGGGGAGGGGCGGGGAGGCTGGGCATGGGGTGGGGGAGGGCGGGGGATCTTTGGAAAGGGGGGTGGGGGAGGCTGGGGAGGCTGGGCATGGGGTATATTTTAGGCCTATTTTAGCCTTTTCGCTCCGAATCGTACTTACCGAGTCATTTAACCCCAAATTCTTTTGAACATGAGTATATGAGGTATAATGTAACTATTGTGTAGATTTGTAGGTTTGCAATTGTTGTAGGTTGAATTTTGGGAACGAAAAGGGCATTTTAGGCCTATTTTAGTCTTTTCGCTTTCAAATCGTACTTATCGAGTCATTTAACCCCAAATTCTTTTTGAACATGATTATATGAGATATAATGTAACTATTGTGTAGATTTTTAGGCTTGCATTTGTTCTTGGTTTCATTTCGGGAACGAAAAGGTCATTTTAGGCCAAATTTTGCCTTTTCGCGTCCAATTCGTACTTATTGAGTCATTTAACCCCAAATTCTTTTTGAACATGATTATATGAGGTATAATGTAACTATTGTGTAGATTTTTAGGTTTTGCAATTGTTGTAGGTTAAATTTTGGGAACGAAAAGGGCATTTTAGGCCTATTTTAGCCTTTTCGCTTCCAAATCCTCCCTCCCCCCCTACCGCATGACCCCCTCCCCTCCCCCCCCACCGCAACCCCCTCCCCTCCCCTCCCCTCCCCCCCACCGCCCCCCCCCCCCCCCCTACGCCCCTCCCCTCCTCACCGCCATGCCCCCCCCCTCCCCCCCCCCCGCACTGGCCCTCCCTCCCTCCCCCCCCCACCCCTGACCCCCCCTCCCTCCCCCTGCGCCCTTCCCCCCCCCCCGCACCCCCCCCTCCCCCTCTTGCCTGACCCCTCCCCTCCCCTTCCCCCCCACCGCACGCCCCCCTCCCCTCCCCCGCTGCCCTCCCCCGCCCCCCCTCCCCACTTGCCTGACCCCCCCCCTCCCCCCCAATGCACACCCTCCCCTCCCCCCCCCCTGCCCCCTCTCCCTCCCCCGATGCCCCTCCCCCCCCCCCCACTGCACGGCCCTCCCCCCCCCCCCTCCCCGCACAACCCCTCCCCCTACCGCCTGCCCCTCCCTCCCCTCCCCCTGCTGCCCTCCCCCGCACAACCCCTCCACCCCACCGCACGCCCCTCCCCCCCCCCCACCGCACACCCCTCCCCTCCCCCCCCACCACGCCCCCCTCTCCTCCCCCTGCTGCCCTCCCTCCCCCCCCACCGCACCTGCCCCTCCCCTCCCCCCACCGCACAGTACCCTCCCCTCCCCCTCCCCCGCCATGCCCCCTCCCCTCCCCTCCCCCTCCCCTCCCCTCCCTCCCCTCCCGATGCCCCCCTCCTCCCCTCCCTCCCCGCACCGCCGCTGCCCCTCCCCCCCCCCCCCTCCCCTCCCCCGCCGCCGCTTGCCCCTGCACACGTAACCCCCTCCCCACACCCCACCCCCTTAGTGGCAATGTTAATTTTAATTTTTTGTTATATTAATGCATTATTTGTACAATTTCAGGGAGATGGTGGATGTTCATACGGATAACACCACAAGTGGTGCTGAACACACTACCGAGGATGAGTCTTTCGATGCGAGAAAGGAACGGGGTAAATTGTCTCGATTTCACCGTGAAGAGATAAATGCACAAATGCCTAGGAAGTCATTGACGACGAAAAAGAGAAAAGGAAGGGGACCTACAAAGTCACTAGGGAAACACACAAATATGACTTTGGAGTACGATAACATGGGTCAACCTTGTGGAAAGTGGCGTCAAAAGTATGGCATGCAAGTTGGCATTTGCATGCATAAACTCTCCATTTTGCACTCATGGAAAGAGGTGCCCGAGGGATTGAAGCGGTGTCTATGGGAAGATACCATGGTAAGCTTCAAGTACAATAACGTTTAGTTTCTTAATTATTTAGTTAAATATATGTGTAATATTACTTATAGCATATAAATTACAACATTTGCGAAAACTAATTTGTGAACTGCGTTTTTTGTAGAATCAATTCAATATCGAAGATGATGAAGCCAAGAAGAATGTATTTCTATCCGCGGTTGCCCGAGAGATTCGGAGATTTCAAGGCTAAGTTAGTGTCCGGGTGGATCACTAAGCGGAGGAAAGTAGTAGGTACAAAGAAGAAGAACATCTACGGCGGAGAAACACAAGCCGATCCCGAGGCTTCACCTAGGAAACATCATCTCGCACCATCCAAATTACCATTTCAAATATGGAAAACTATCAAACTCGAAGAGTGGGAAGCATTTGTTGCCAAGAAAACAACCCCACAAGCTATTGTAAGAATATTTTATTAAGATTTAATAAACTTAGATCCGATATTATTGTATAGCACCGTACGTAGCTAACCTTTGTTTATAATTGTGTGTTTTAGGCAAGTCGTGAGAAAAGTAGCTCGAGTGCAAAAGCTAGGAAGTATTATCATCATTTGGGTGCTCATTCGTACAATGAGGCGAGAGAGAAGTGGATGTTCAGCCATTACCCCACAATAGGGTCGACAACGGCAACGGGGAGTGGCTCAATGACGACAGTTGCACGGCCTCGGCAAACGAGATAGAGTCCTCGATTGGTGGTGTTCGATGCATGGGGTTGATGCAAAGGGAAAAAGAGTCTTGCCGACCCCCGGAACACAACAGATAGCCAACGCCATTGTAAGTACAGATTATATGGTTATATAAGGTATATATAATATAACTTTTGCGCTCACAAGCATTTCTCTCTTATACTTATGTAGATTGGCTTGAAGGAAAAAGAGGCAACCGGTGAGTTCACTCCTAAAGGACACATTGATGCATTGCACGAAACTTTAGGACCAGGACCACGGTGGACGCGTGAGGGGCGTAGGAGGTGTCCGCCTCGGTTTGAGAAAGGTATATGGTGATCAATACACTACGGCGACAAAATCAAGTGTAAGTAGTGTGAATTCGGCAACGTCGGTAGATGTGGAGGCTATGAAAGCCGCAATTCGGGAGGAGCTAAGGGAGGAGATGACCCATAACTTCAACGCCATTTTGGAGCAAATGGGTTTACCGACTTTTCTTTGCATTCAAGAAGGGTAGTGATACTACACCTAGCCAGCCTGATCCACCTGTAGGACCCGAGTTGAAGGTAATCACTTAATCCCTTTGCTTTGTTAAACAAATATTGTTACGTTCTTAAATGCATGAAATTCTTACTATATATATGTTGTTTCATAGACTAACTATAAATAGAGTTTTTTTTACGGGAAGAGACACCATGTGAACTATTAGTTTGGAGGAGATGGTTATGATAGTTTCATCCTCGTAGCTCATGGCCATGCACAACCCCCTAGTGACCGAGTACGATTGCATAACCAGTTAGTGGATCATAATCACTATGTGGTCACCCTCAATGAAATTGTGTCAGGTTTCGAAGAATTACCTCTTCCGCTGCCGAAGCCAGAAGTTGGTCTACAGTTACTAAATGATGCCCTTGACAGTTATGTTCTATGGCCGCGTGCATTGGTGCGGTTTTCAGATGAGGTACAATGATTAACATTCATATATATATATGCGTGTTTTCTTTTATAGTTCCTATGATAGTCAGTGATATCTTTACTTTTAACTAAATACTAGGTTTGGGGGAAGGCCGACTCACATGCCAGGAAGGGAAAGAAGGCATGTTCACCTTATAAGAAAGCAAGTTTACGTGATGAAGGTGAACGAAATGTGGTGACGGGAAATGTTTCTAAGACAAAAAAATCCACTTATTATCGATCCAGAGGTGGTGCGGAGCCTTACTACGCCATGCTTTTGGTTACATGAGTACGCTAGCGATTTACCCGATGAAAGCGCAATTGAGGTTGCTTTGGGGGAGCAACAATTCCACTACCTTGAGAACTCATCGACATTCATTTCAAAGGTTGATATTAAAGAATTCTTATGTGGGGTAGAGTTGAATGTTTTCATGATACAAACATTCATGAGGTAATACATAAGTATATAAATTAAATATACATATACATATATATGCCTTAAGTAGTTTTCAAATCCATAATAAGTAATTGGTGGTTTACTTTTAATATAATCAATATAATTTCTCAGGTTATTATACAATGAATTGCTTGCAACATCTAGTGCAATGTTTGGTTGGTTATGTCCAAACATAATACGAGATGACAATTGCTTACAAAACAAAGCCGAAGTGAAAGAGTATCTCGACATGAGTTTCAAAGCATCATCTCGTTTTGGATATCATCAGATCATTCTTGTTCCTTATATTGAAAAGTATGCTTGTTAAACTCGCTTTACTTTTATTATTCGATACTTAAATTGACCTATTAATTGTTCTACGATTAATAATAACTATATTTTCTTGTTGTAGGGCTCATTGGACACTGCTTGCTATATGTTTGTCACGTAACGAAGTCTACCACTTTGATTCTTTGCGTCGACAACCACCACGGACCTTACTAATCAAATCATTGTTAAATAGGTAGCCTAATCGAAACTCAATATATGCGCACTTATTAATATTACACATTATTCATCATCTTTAAATATATAAACAGTTAGTACATCTAATCTTATAATAATGTTGTTGATGTAGTGTGATGAAGCTTATTAGTGCAATAGAACTTCGAGCACCAAAAGCTCCTGTTTGGATATCAGTCGAGGTAACATGACTAATTTATTTTTCCTTATATAGAAACACTTTTAGCCACATACTACACATCTAATTAACATGAATGTCATTGGATGCATCCTTTGGTGAACATTTAGTGTCCGCAACAAGAAGATGGACTTGCATGTGGCTATTACGTGCTGAGGTACATGTTCGATATCGTCAACCAGTGCACTAACGCCGATGATCTTCAAAAGGTATGTAACTTATTAGTATATGTTAGTTTAGATTAGATCGATTGGTAATAGGTATTAATTGGTTTAGAAACCAAAGTAGCACATGCATATATTTGGGAACGAAAATGTCATTTCTAGGCCTATTTTTGCCTTTTACGCTTCCAAATCGTATTTATCGAGTCATTTAACCCCAAATTCATTTTTAACATGATAATATGAGGCATAATGTAACTATTGTGTTGATTTTTAGGTTTGCAATTGTTGTAGGTTGAATTTTGGGAACGAAAAGGGCATTTTAGGCCTATTTTTGCCTTTTCGCGTCTAATTCGTACTTATCGCTTCATTTAACTCCATTTTCTTTTTCAATATGATAATATAAGGTATAATATAACTAGTGTGTAGAGTTTTAGGCTTGCATTTGTGAAGTGAAATCAGTTAGCTTTTTGATGCTCTCATTTTTGTAATAATTAATTAGGCTTAATTAGCAAGTTTAGTGTTAGTTGAGTTCTAAACATGCTTTACTTTCACTAATTATGTTTAGAAGTTGTTTTAAGTAGAAACTGTTTTGTTCGTTTGGTCTGTGGCGCGGTAGAATCATTTTGATGATTCCGAACAAGTTACTTGGAATTTTCGAGTGATTCCAATTGCATTGGTTTACTAACATCTTGAAGTTTCATCCTACAAAATTTGGTGAGATTTCATGAAGAAACGAAGTTGCAGTAGCCTTTCAATTGAGACGTCAATTCTGGATCAGTTTTGCGGTTTTGTAAAACCGAGTATATTTTGTTTAGTTTAAGTTGTAATATGGGACGAACCATGCTTGGGGACGTGAATTACACTTGGGACGTGTAAAGGGAACTCTTGGAGATCGTTTGGAGCTTTACTTGCAAGCTAAGAGAAGCCCCCCACTTGGTGATGAAAACCGGTCCTCCTTGCCCCAAAGTCAACAAAACACACAACAACACTATTCCTTCTTACATCTTTGTTGGATTAAGAGATATTTGTTGTTTAATTGCTTTGTTTAATTACCTTAGTGTATTAGATATTTATGGCTGATTTGTTAAGCCTTTTTAGCTCTTTGCTATATATATGTAATGGTGATCATAAACAAAAATCAGATTTGAATGTTGAAATTGAGCTTTGTGCTTATTGAAAATTTGGATAGCTAAATCCGAAAATTCTTCTTGTGATTAAGAAGTGAACTTAATCTTGAAACCCTTGAGTTAAGTGAGTTAAACTTAACCTAAGAGAGAGTTAGGATAATTAGTGAGTGAAGCTAATTGAATTACTCTCAAAACCCTCCTAAATCAGTTTCTAGGTGAGTGAAGCCTCTAATCAGATTTAGAACCCTTAAGTGGAAGTAAGTGAGTGAAGCTTATCAAGCTTAAGTAAACACAATTCTTTTAGTTTTAAGAATGATTCTTTCGACTAAAAGTCTATATCAATAGTTTGTTTGTTTCCGCTGTTAGTGGGTCTCCTAAACACACGTGTGAATCAAATGAAACTCAAATGCATTTAACAAAGCTAATTGAATCCAACGAAACTCAAATGCATTCAATAAAGCTAATTGAATCAAATGAAAGTCAAATAAAGTCAATCAAAGCTAATTGTATCGAATGAAAGTCAAATGAATTCATATAAAGCTAATTAAATCAAATGAAACTCAAATGCATTTAACAAAGCTAATTGAATCAAATTAAAGTAAAATGAAGTCAAATAAAGCTAATTGAATCAAATGAAAGTCAAATGAAGTCAAACATAGCTATAAGAATCAAATGAAACTCAAATGCATTCAACAAAGCTTATTGAATCAAATTAATGTAAAATGAAGTCCAGCAAAGCTAATTGAATAAAATGAAAGTCAAATGAAGTCAAACGTAGCTAATAGAATCAAATGAAATTCAAATGTATTCAACAAAGCTAATTGAATCAAATGAAACTCAAATGCATTCAATAAAGCTAATTGAATCAAATTAAACTCAAATGCATTCAACAAAGTCAATTGAATAAAAAAAAAGTCAATTGAAGTCAAACATAGCTAATTGAATCAAATGAAACTCAAATGCATTCATCAAAGCTAATTGAATCAAATAAAACTCAAATGAATTCAACAAAGCTAATTGAATCAACTGAAACTCAAATGCATGCAACAAAGCAAGTTGAATCAAATTAAAGTCAAATGAAGTCCAATGCAGTCAAATGAAAGTCAAATGAAGTCCAATAAAGATAATTGAATCAAATGAAACTCAAATGCATTCAACATAGCTAATAGAATCAAATGAAACTCAAATGCATTCAACAAAGCTAATTGAATCAAATGAAACTCAAATGCATTAAACATAGCAAATTGAATCAAATGAAAGTCAAATGAAGTCAAACATAGCTAAATGAATCAAATGAAACTCAAATGCATTTAACAAAGCTAATTGAATCCAACGAAACTCGAATGCATTCAATAAAGCTAATTAAATCAAATGAAAGTCAAATGAAGTCAATCAAAGCTAATTGTATCGAATGAAAGTCAAATGAATTCATATAAAGCTAATTAAATCAAATGAAACTCAAATGCATTTAACAAAGCTAATTGAATTAAATTAAAGTAAAATGAAGTCAAATAAAGCTAATTGAATCAAATGAAAGTCAAATGAAGTCAAACATAGCTATAAGAATCAAATGAAACTCAAATGCATTCAACAAAGCTTATTGAATCAAATTAATGTAAAATGAAGTCCAACAAAGCTAATTGAATCAAATGAAAGTCAAATGAAGTCAAACATAGCTAATAGGATCAAATGAAACTCAAATGTATTCAACAAAGCTAATTGAATCAAATGAAACTCAAATGCATTCAATAAAGCTAATTGAATCAAATTAAACTCAAATGCATTCAACAAAGCCAATTGAATAAAAAAAAAGTCAATTGAAGTCAAACATAGCTAATTGAATCAAATGAAACTCAAATGCATTCAACAAAGCTAATTGAATCAAATAAAACTCAAATGAATTCAACAAAGCTAATTGAATCAACTGAAACTCAAATGCATTCAACAAAGCAAGTTGAATCAAATTAAAGTTAAATGAAGTCCAATGCAGTCAAATGAAACTCAAATGAAGTCCAATAAAGATAATTGAATCAAATGAAACTCAAATGCATTCAACATAGCTAATAGAATCAAATGAAACTCAAATGCATTCAACAAAGCTAATAGAATCAAATGAAACTCAAATGCATTAAACATAGCTAATTGAATCAAATGAAAGTCAAATGAAGTCAAACATAGCTAATTGAATCAAATGAAACTCAAATGCATTTAACAAAGCTAATTTAATCCAACGAAACTCAAATGCATTCAATAAAGCTAATTGAATCAAATGAAAGTCAAATGAAGTCAATCAAAGCTAATTGTATCTAATGAAAGTCAAATGAATTCATATAAAGCTAATTGAATCAAATGAAACTCAAATGCATTTAACAAAGCTAATTGAATCAAATTAAAGTAAAATGAAGTCAAATAAAGCTAATTGAATCAAATGAAAGTCAAATGAAGTCAAACATAGCTATAAGAATCAAATGAAACTCAAATACATTCAACAAAGCTTATTGAATCAAATTAATGTAAAATGAAGTCCAACAAAGCTAATTGAATCAAATGAAAGTCAAATAAAGTCAAACATAGCTAATAGAATCAAATGAAACTCAAATGTATTCAACAAAGCTAATTGAATCAAATGAAACTCAAATGCATTCAATAAAGCTAATTGAATCAAATTAAACTCAAATGCATTCAACAAAGCTAATTGAATCAAATAAAACTCAAATGAATTCAACAAAGCTAATTGAATCAACTGAAACTCAAATGCATTCAACAAAGCAAGTTGAATCAAATTAAAGTCAAATGAAGTCCAATTCAGTCAAATGAAACTCAAATGAAGTCCAATAAAGATAATTGAATCAAATGAAACTCAAATGCATTCAACATAGCTAATAGAATCAAAAGAAACTCAAATGCATTCAACAAAGCTAATTGAATCAAATGAAACTCAATTGCATTAAACATAGCTAATTGAATCAAATGAAAGTCAAATGAAGTCAAACATAGCTAATTGAATCAAATGAAACTCAAATGCATTTAACAAAGCTAATTGAATCCAACGAAACTCAAATGCATTCAATAAAGCTAATTGAATCAAATGAAAGTCAAATGAAGTCAATCAAAGCTAATTGTATCTAATGAAAGACAAATGAATTCATATAAAGCTAATTGAATCAAATGAAACTCAAATGCATTTAACAAAGCTAATTGAATCAAATTAAAGTAAAATAAAGTCAAATAAAGCTAATTGAATCAAATGAAAGTCAAATGAAGTCAAACATAGCTAATAAAATCAAATGACACTCAAATGCATTCAACAAAGCTAATTGAATCAAATGAAACTCTAATGCATTAAACAAAACTAATTGAATCAAATGAAAGTCAAATGAAGTCAAACATTGCTAATTAAATCAAATAGAACTCAAATGCATTCAACAAAGCTAATTGAATCAAATGAAACTCAAATGCATTCAATAAAGCTAATCGAATCAAATTAAATTCAAATGCATTCAACAAAGCTAATTGAATCAAAAGAAAGTCAATTGAAGTCAAACAAAGCTAATTGAATCAAATGAAACTCAAATCCATTCAACAAAGCTAGTTGAATCAAATTAAAGTAAAATGAAGTCAAACAAAGCTAATTGAATCAAATGAAATCAAACAAAGCTAATTGAATCAAATGAAATCAATCAAAGCTAATTGAATCAAATGAAAGTCAAATGAAGTCTAATAAAGATAATTGAATCAAATGAAACTCAAATGCATTCAACATAGCTAATAGAATCAAATGAAACTCAAATGCATTCAACAAAGCTAATTGAATCAAATGAAACTCAAATGCATTAAACAAACCTAATTAAATCAAATGAAAGTCAAATGAAGTCAAACATAACTAATTGAATCAAATGAAACTCAAATGCATTCAACAAAGCTAATTGAATCCAATGAAACTCAAATGCATTCAATAAAGCTAATTTAATTAAATTAAAGTCAAATGAAGTCAATCAAAGCTAATTGTATCAAATGAAAGTCAAATGAATTCAAATAAAGCTAATTGAATCAAATGAAACTCAAATGCATTCAACAAAGCTAATTGACTCAAATTAAAGTAAAATGATGTCAAACAAAGCTAATTGAATCAAATGAAAGTCAAATGAAATCAAACATAGCTAATAGAATCAAATGAAACTCAAATGTATTCAACAAAGCTAATTGAATCAAATGAAACTCAAATGCATTCAATAAAGATAATTGAATCAAATTAAACTCAAATGCATTAAACAAAGCCAATTGAATCAAAAAAAAGTCAATTGATGTCAAACATTGCTAATTGAATCAAATGAAAATCAAATGCATTCAACAAAGCTAATTGAATCAAATAAAACTCAAATGAATTCAACAAAGCTAATTGAATCAACTGAAACTCAAATGCATTCAACAAAGCAAGTTGAATCAAATTAAAGTCAAATGAAGTCCAATGCAGTCAAATGAAACTCAAATGAAGTCCAATAAAGATAATTGAATCAAATGAAACTCAAATGCATTCAACATAGCTAATAGAATCAAATGAAACTCAAATGCATTCAACAAAGCTAATTGAATCAAATGAAACTCAAATGCATTAAACATAGCTAATTGAATCAAATGAAAGTCAAATGAAGTCAAACATAGCTAATTGAATCAAATGAAACTCAAATGCATTTAACAAAGCTAATTGAATCCAACGAAACTCAAATGCATTCAATAAAGCTAATTGAATCAAATGAAAGTCAAATAAAGTCAATGATATGGATCCGATAAGAAGATTGAAGATAACTAAATTAGTGGATCTTATGAATTATTGGGCTTGGATCATCTTACAATTGAAGGTTGTGAATAGTACTTTGATGTTAATTTTATTTGTTAATGATCCATATGAGAGATGGTCATTTCCTACAAATCCTAGTTCTGTTAGGATTTGTGTTGTTTTCCTTGTTCTTGTAGGAATAGGACTCTTAATATCCTAATCCTAGTAGGATTAGAACTCCTAGTTTTGTTAGGAGTCTAATAGCTTATAAATTCTAGTTGAGTTAGAAATCCAAATCCTAGTTGGATTAGGATTCTAATTGGAGTAGAGTTATATCTTTAATAGGAGTCTAGTTAGTAGGCGCCAAGTTGAGCTTGTTCTACTTGGTTTAGGAGTTTGTTATTTCTTTGTTATCTTTTATGTTTTCTAGTCCTAGTATAATTAGGTATTTGTAATGCCTATATAAGGCTTTATTTCGATCATTAATAGAGGAGAGAATATAGAGAGTTTATGAAAGTTTATTTCGTGAGTTTAATTACTTACAAACCATTAATTAATATTCAGGAGTGTTTATTAATTAGTGTTAAACAACTTAATTCCAGGAGTGGTTTGAGTGTGTTTAAGAACCATTGAATTCAATTTAGGAGTGATTTGGATTTAGTGCTTGATTAATTAGGCCAGGAGTGACTTAATTGAATCAAAACCCTATTTGATAGTTCAGGAGTGTTCAATCAAATAGTTCTATCCTTTGTTCGAGTATTATTCGAGTGTGTTCATTAAAGATTCAACCAAGAAACCATCAAGAACCAATCTTTCTTTCAAGATTCTTGGGAATTTGAAAACTTCACTAAAGTGTGGAATCACATCCACATCAAATTGGTATCAGAGCTGGTCGAAAGAAAGGCGGAGAAAGGTGCTTGATTTCATTCCAGATTCATCCAGAATTTGGTACGTTTTGTTCTATCTCGTTCTCCTACTAGGAAACGAATTTTTCGAAGTTTCTTGATTCTAAACTGGTCTATTTCAAGTCTAGTTTACTGTCCTAAAATTTCGTGAAATTTGGAGTTCGTTTGGTATGGTTTTTAGATAGTTCTTGTGAGTCGTGTTGTTTTGGTACGAATCTGGCGCGTCTGACTTTGAAAGGATACTACAAGCAGCCTGTTTCGAAATTTTGAATGATTCCAGTTGGAGGTGTCACCTAAGATCCCAAATTTACTTTTGTTAAAATTTGGTAATTTTTTTACATTTGTGAAATCTGCAGTTTATTATTGAAGTTAGGTCCGTTTCTGGATATTCTGGGCAGTTTTTCGATGACTATTTGCAACGAAACCATGGTGGACTGGACTGCCGTTGCTGATACCCTTAGTAAACTCAACCTCACTGATGCTACTACCTTTCTACTAGTTACCCTTGCTGATAATTTTCTCACCAAGATGGACAGAAGAATTCTTGAAAGGGAATTATCTTATTTACTATATGACAAAAAAATTGAAGATAGAAAGAAAAAAATTGAAAGGCAGCAATTGGTAAAGGACATAAAGGAACGTCCGGCAAAACTTGAAAAGTCAACTTCGGTTCCGAAGTACTAGTTGAAGAAGCCAAGATTGAGGTTCTTCCTACTTTTTCCGAGTCTACTCTAGATGTACCTCTAGTTGTTGAAGAAGTTATTGAAGATAATGTTGCACACGAGAATATAGTTGTGGAACAAATTCTCGAGGAAAAGCAAGAAGAGCAGATTAGAGAAATTTCTAGCAGTACTTCTCTTGTTGTCAATGTTATTGAAGAGTCGTCCAACAATTCTACTATCTGCAACTTGCCAAGTAAGGTTGTCGTGAGAGATATTGATACTTCGTTAGCTCATTCTTATGGGTTCGACAAGGGTAAGGTTGATCATGATGTTCTACGGTTGAGATTCAGTAAAATTCGAGGTCGAATTTTTTTCAAGAAGGGGAGAATGATATGGATCCGATAAGAAGATTGAAGATAACTAAATTAGTGGATCTTATGAATTATTGGGCTTGGATCATCTTACAATTGAAGGTTGTGAATAGTGCTTTGATGTTAATTTTATTTGTTAATGATCCATATGAGAGATGGTCATTTCCTACAAATCCTAGTTTCTGTTAGGATTTGTGTTGTTTTCCTAGTTCTAGTAGGAATAGGACTCTTAATATCCTAATCCTAGGAGGATTAGAACTCCTAGTTTTGTTAGGAGTCTAATAGCTTATAAATTCTAGTTGAGTTAGAAATCCAAATCCTAGTTGGATTAGGATTCTAATTGGAGTAGAGTTATATCTTTAATAGGAGTCTAGTTAGTAGGCGCCAAGTTGAGCTTGTTCTACTTGGTTTAGGAGTTTGCTATTTCTTTGTTATCTTTTATGTTTTCTAGTCCTAGTATAATTAGGTATTTGTAATGCCTATATAAGGCTTTATTTCGATCATTAATAAAAGAGAGAATATAGAGAGTTTATGAAAGTTTATTTCGTGAGTTTAATTACTTACAAACCATTAATTAATATTCAGGAGTGTTTATTAATTAGTGTTAAACAACTTAATTCCGGGGAGTGGTTTGAGTGTGTTTAAGAACCATTGAATTCAATTCGGGAGTGATTTGGATTTAGTGCTTGATTAATTAGGCCAGGAGTGACTTAATTGAATCAAAACCCTATTTGATAGTTCAGGAGTGTTCAATCAAATAGTTATATCCTTTGTTGGAGTATTATTCGAGTGTGTTCATTAAAGATTCAACCAAGAAACCATCAAGAACCAATCTTTCTTTCAAGATTCTTGGGAATTCGAAAACTTCACTAAAGTGTGGAATCACATCCACATCAAATTGGTATCAGAGCTGGTCGAAAGAAAGGCGGAGAAAGGTGCTTGATTTCGTTCCAGATTCATCCAGAATTTGGTACGTTTTGTTCTGCTTCGTTCTCCTACTAGGAAACGAATTTTTCGGAGTTTCTTGATTCTAAATTGGACTATTTCAAGTCTAGTTTTATGTCCTAAAATTTCGTAAAATTTGAAGGTTGTTTGATTCCTTGTCGAGACGGTTTTTGTTAGTTGTGTTGGAATCGCTGGAATCTGGCGCGATTGACTTCTGTTGAAAACTGGGAACGTTGTAGATCGAATTTTTGAGTGATTCCAATTCGAGGGGTCTTAGAACATCTGGAAGGTTGTTGTGTTAAAATTTCTTGGAGTTTCATCACGATTTGAGGGAATTGTGAACCAAGGAAGTAAGGGTTGCGCGAAGGACTATTTTGGTCAGTTTCTGGATATTTTGGGCAGTTTTTCGATGACTATTTGCAACGAAACCATGGTGGACTGGACTGCCGTTGCTGATACCCTTAGTAAACTCAACCTCACTGATGCTACTACCTTTCTACTAGTTACCCTTGCCGATAATTTTCTCACCAAGATGGACGGAAGAATTCTTGAAAGGGAATTATCTTATTTACTATATGACAAAAAAATTGAAGATAGAAAGAAAAAAATTGAAAGGCAGCAATTGGTAAAGGACATAATGGAACGTCCGGCAAAACTTGAAAAGTCAACTTCGGTTCCGAAGTACTAGTTGAAGAAGCCAAGATTGAGGTTCTTCCTACTTTTTCCGAGTCTACTCTAGATGTACCTCTAGTTGTTGAAGAAGTTATTGAAGATAATGTTGCACACGAGAATATAGTTGTGGAACAAATTCTCGAGGAAAAGCAAGAAGAGCAGATTAGAGAAATTTCTAGCAGTACTTCTCTTGTTTTCAATGTTATTGAAGAGTCGTCCAACAATTCTACTATCTCGCAACTTGCCAAGTAAGGTTGTCGTGAGAGATATTGATACTTCGTTAGCTCAATCTTATGGGTTCGACAAGGGTAAGGTTGATCATGATGTTCTACGGTTGAGATTCGGTAAAATTCGAGGTCGAATTTTTTTTCAAGAAGGGGAGAATGATATGGATCCGATAAGAAGATTGAAGATAACTAAATTAGTGGATCTTATGAATTATTGGGCTTGGATCATCTTACAATTGAAGGTTGTGAATAGTACTTTGATGTTAATTTTATTTGTTAATGATCCATATGAGAGATGGTCATTTCCTACAAATCCTAGTTCTGTTAGGATTTGTGTTGTTTTCCTTGTTCTTGTAGGAATAGGACTCTTAATATCCTAATCCTAGTAGGATTAGAACTCCTAGTTTTGTTAGGAGTTTAATAGCTTATAAATTCTAGTTGAGTTAGAAATCCAAATCCTAGTTGGATTAGGATTCTAATTGGAGTAGAGTTATATCTTTAATAGGAGTCTAGTTAGTAGGCGCCAAGTTGAGCTTGTTCTACTTGGTTTAGGAGTTTGTTATTTCTTTGTTATCTTTTATGTTTTCTAGTCCTAGTATAATTAGGTATTTGTAATGCCTATATAAGGCTTTATTTCGATCATTAATAGAGGAGAGAATATAGAGAGTTTATGAAAGTTTATTTCGTGAGTTTAATTACTTACAAACCATTAATTAATATTCAGGAGTGTTTAATTATTAGTGTTAAACAACTTAATTCCAGGAGTGGTTTGAGTGTGTTTAAGAACCATTGAATTCAATTTAGGAGTGATTTTGATTTAGTGCTTGATTAATTAGGCCAGGAGTGACTTAATTGAATCAAAACCCTATTTGATAGTTCAGGAGTGTTCAATCAAATAGTTCTATCCTTTGTTCGAGTATTATTCAAGTGTGTTCATTAAAGATTCAACCAAGAAACCATCAAGAACCAATCTTTCTTTCAAGATTCTTGGGAATTCGAAAACTTCACTAAAGTGTGGAATCACATCCACATCAGTCAATCAAAGCTAATTGTATCGAATGAAAGTCAAATGAATTCATATAAAGCTAATTAAATCAAATGAAACTCAAATGCATTTAACAAAGCTAATTGAATCAAATTAAAGTAAAATGAAATCAAATAAAGCTAATTGAATCAAATGAAAGTCAAATGAAGTCAAACATAGCTATAAGAATCAAATGAAACTCAAATGCATTCAACAAAGCTTATCGAATCAAATTAATGTAAAATGAAGTCCAACAAAGCTAATTGAATCAAATGAAAGTCAAATGAAGTCAAACATAGCTAATAGAATCAAATGAAACTCAAATGTATTCAACAAAGCTAATTGAATCAAATGAAACTCAAATGCATTCAATAAAGCTAATTGAATCAAATTAAACTCAAATGCATTCAACAAAGTCAATTGAATCAAAAAAAAGTCAATTGAAGTCAAACATAGCTAATTGAATCAAATGAAACTCAAATGCATTCGACAAAGCTAATTGAAGCAAATAAAACTCAAATGAATTCAACAAAGCTAATTGAATCAACTGAAACTCAAATGCATGCAACAAAGCAAGTTGAATCAAATTAAAGTCAAATGAAGTCCAATGCAGTCAAATGAAAGTCAAATGAAGTCCAATAAAGATAATTGAATCAAATGAAACTCAAATGCATTCAACATAGCTAATAGAATCAAATGAAACTCAAATGCATTCAACAAAGCTAATTGAATCAAATGAAACTCAAATGCATTAAACATAGCAAATTGAATCAAATGAAAGTCAAATGAAGTCAAACATAGCTAATTGAATCAAATGAAACTCAAATGTATTTAACAAAGCTAATTGAATCCAACGAAACTCGAATGCATTCAATAAAGCTAATTGAATCAAATGAAAGTCAAATGAAGTCAATCAAAGCTAATTATATCGAATGAAAGTCAAATGAATTCATATAAAGCTAATTAAATCAAATGAAACTCAAATGCATTTAACAAAGCTAATTGAATCAAATTAAAGTAAAATGAAGTCAAATAAAGCTAATTGAATCAAATGAAAGTCAAATGAAGTCAAACATAGCTATAAGAATCAAATGAAACTCAAATGCATTCAACAAAGCTTATTCAATCAAATTAATGTAAAATGAAGTGCAACAAAGCTAATTGAATCAAATGAAAGTCAAATGAAGTCAAACATAGCTATAAGAATCAAATGAAACTCAAATGCATTCAACAAAGCTTATCGAATCAAATTAATGTAAAATGAAGTCCAACAAAGCTAATTGAATCAAATGAAAGTCAAATGAAGTCAAACATAGCTAATAGAATCAAATGAAACTCAAATGTATTCAACAAAGCTAATTGAATCAAATGAAACTCAAATGCATTCAATAAAGCTAATTGAATCAAATTAAACTCAAATGCATTCAACAAAGTCAATTGAATAAAAAAAAAGTCAATTGAAGTCAAACATAGCTAATTGAATCAAATGAAACTCAAATGCATTCGACAAAGCTAATTGAAGCAAATAAAACTCAAATGAATTCAACAAAGCTAATTGAATCAACTGAAACTCAAATGCATGCAACAAAGCAAGTTGAATCAAATTAAAGTCAAATGAAGTCCAATGCAGTCAAATGAAAGTCAAATGAAGTCCAATAAAGATAATTGAATAAAATGAAACTCAAATGCATTCAACATAGCTAATAGAATCAAATGAAACTCAAATGCATTCAACAAAGCTAATTGAATCAAATGAAACTCAAATGCATTAAACATAGCAAATTGAATCAAATGAATGTCAAATGAAGTCAAACATAGCTAATTGAATCAAATGAAACTCAAATGCATTTAACAAAGCTAATTGAATCCAACGAAACTCGAATGCATTCAATAAAGCTAATTGAATCAAATGAAAGTCAAATGAAGTCAATCAAAGCTAATTGTATCGAATGAAAGTCAAATGAATTCATATAAAGCTAATTAAATCAAATGAAACTCAAATGCATTTAACAAAGCTAATTGAATCAAATTAAAGTAAAATGAAGTCAAATAAAGCTAATTGAATCAAATGAAAGTCAAATGAAGTCAAACATAGCTATAAGAATCAAATGAAACTCAAATGCATTCAACAAAGCTTATTGAATCAAATTAATGTAAAATGAAGTGCAACAAAGCTAATTGAATCAAATGAAAGTCAAATGAAGTCAAACATAGCTAATAGAATCAAATGAAACTCAAATGTATTCAACAAAGCTAATTGAATCAAATGAAACTCAAATGCATTCAATAAAGCTAATTGAATCAAATTAAACTCAAATGCATTCAACAAAGCCAATTGAATCAAAAAAAAGTCAATTGAAGTCAAACATAGCTAATTGAATCAAATGAAACTCAAATGCATTCAACAAAGCTAATTGAATCAAATAAAACTCAAATGAATTCAACAAAGCTAATTGAATCAACTGAAACTCAAATGCATTCAACAAAGCAAGTTGAATCAAATTAAAGTCAAATGAAGTCTAATGCAGTCAAATGAAACTCAAATGAAGTCCAATAAAGATAATTGAATCAAATGAAACTCAAATGCATTCAACATTGCTAATAGAATCAAATGAAACTCAAATGCATTCAACAAAGCTAATTGAATTAAATGAAACTCAAATGCATTAAACATAGCTAATTGAATCAAATGAAAGTCAAATGAAGTCAAACATAGCTAATTGAATCAAATGAAACTCAAATGCATTTAACAAAGCTAATTGAATCCAACGAAACTCAAATGCATTCAATAAAGCTAATTGAATCAAATGAAAGTCAAATGAAGTCAATCAAAGCTAATTGTATCTAATGAAAGTCAAATGAATTCATATAAAGCTAATTGAATCAAATGAAACTCAAATGCATTTAACAAAGCTAATTGAATCAAATTAAAGTAAAATGAAGTCAAATAAAGCTAATTGAATCAAATGAAAGTCAAATGAAGTCAAACATAGCTATAAGAATCAAATGAAACTAAAATACATTCAACAAAGCTTATTGAATCAAATTAATGTAAAATGAAGTCCAACAAAGCTAATTGAATCGAATGAAAGTCAAATGAAGTCAAACATAGCTAATAGAATCAAATGAAACTCAAATGTATTCAACAAAGCTAATTGAATCAAATGAAACTCAAATGCATTCAATAAAGCTAATTGAATCAAATTAAACTCAAATGCATACAACAAAGCCAATTGAATCAAAAAAAAGTCAATTGAAGTCAAACATAGCTAATTGAATCAAATGAAACTCAAATGCATTCAACAAAGCTAATTCAATCAAATAAAACTCAAATGAATTCAACAAAGCTAATTGAATCAACTGAAACTCAAATGCATTCAACAAAGCAAGTTGAATCAAATTAAAGTCAAATGAAGTCCAATGCAGTCAAATGAAACTCAAAATGAAGTCCAATAAAGATAATTGAATCAAATGAAACTCAAATGCATTCAACATAGCTAATAGAATCAAATGAAACTCAAACGCATTCAACAAAGCTAATTGAATCAAATGAAACTCAAATGCATTAAACATAGCTAATTGAATCAAATGAAAGTCAAATGAAGTCAAACATAGCTAATTGAATCAAATGAAACTCAAATGCATTTAACAAAGCTAATTGAATCCAACGAAACTCAAATGCATTCAATAAAGCTAATTGAATCAAATGAAAGTCAAATGAAGTCAATCAAAGCTAATTGTATCTAATGAAAGTCAAATGAATTCATATAAAGCTAATTGAATCAAATGAAACTCAAATGCATTTAACAAAGCTAATTGAATCAAATTAAAGTAAAATGAAGTCAAATAAAGCTAATTGAATCAAATGAAAGTCAAATGAAGTCAAACATAGCTAATAAAATCAAATTAAACTCAAATGCATTCAGCAAAGCTAATTGAATCAAATGAAACTCTAATGCATTAAACAAAACTAATTGAATCAAATGAAAGTCAAATGAAGTCAAACATTGCTAATTAAATCAAATAGAACTCAAATGCATTCAACAAAGCAAATTGAATCAAATGAAACTCAAATGCATTCAATAAAGCTAATCGAATCAAATTAAACTCAAATGCATTCAACAAAGCTAATTGAATCAAAAGAAAGTCAATTGAAGTCAAACAAAGCTAATTGAATCAAATGAAACTCAAATCCATTCAACAAAGCTAGTTGAATCAAATTAAAGTAAAATGAAGTCAAACAAAGCTAATTGAATCAAATGAAATCAAACAAAGGTAATTGAATCAAATGAAATCAAACAAAGCTAATTGAATCAAATGAAAGTCAAATGAAGTCCAATAAAGATAATTGAATCAAATGAAACTCAAATGCATTCAACATAGCTAATAGAATCAAATGAAACTCAAATGCATTCAACAAAGCTAATTGAATCAAATGAAACTCAAATGCATTAAACAAACCTAATTAAATCAAATGAAAGTCAAATGAAGTCAAACATAACTAATTGAATCAAATGAAACTCAAATGCATTCAACAAAGCTAATTGAATCCAATGAAACTCAAATGCCTTCAATAAAGCTAATTTAATTAAATGAAAGTCAAATGAAGGCAATCAAAGCTAATTGTATCAAATGAAAGTCACATGAATTCAAATAAAGCTAATTGAATCAAATGAAACTCAAATGCATTCAACAAAACTAATTGACTCAAATTAAAGTAAAATGATGTCAAACAAAGCTAATTGAATCAAATGAAAGTCAAATGAAATCAAACATAGCTAATAGAATCAAATGAAACTCAAATGCATTCGACAAAGCTAATTGAATCAATTGAAACTCTAATTAATTAAACAAAACTAATTGAATCAAATCAAAGTCAAATAAAGTCAAACATAGCTAATTAAATCAAATGGAACTCAAATGCATTCTACAAAGCTAATTGAATCAAATGAAACTCAAATGCATTCAATAAAGCTAATTGAATCAAATTAAACTCAAATGCATTCAACAAAGCTAATTGAATCAAAAGAAAGTCAATTGAAGTCAAACATAGCTAATTGAATCAAATGAAACTCAAATGCATTCAACAAAGCAAATTGAATCAAATTAAAGTAAAATGAAGTCAAACAAAGCTAATTAAATAAAATGAAAGTGAAATGAAGTCAAACATAGCTAATAGAATCAAATGAAACTCAAATGCATTCAACAAAGCCAATTGAATCAAATGAAACTCTAATGCAATAAACAAAACTAATTGAATCAATTGAAAGTCAAATGAATTCAAACATAGCTAATTAAATAAAATGGAACTCAAATGCATTCACCAAAGCTAATTGAATCAAATGAAACTCAAATGCATTCAACAAAGCTAATTGAATCCAATGAAACTTAAATGCATTCAATAAAGCTAATTTAATCAAATAAAAGTCAAATGAATTCAAATAAAGCTAATTGAATCAAATGAAACTCAAATGCGTTCAACAAAGCTAATTGAATCAAATTAAAGTAAAATAAAGTCAAACAAAGCTAATTGAATCAAATGAAAGTCAAATGAAGTCAAACATAGCTAATTGAATCAAATGAAAGTCAAATGAAGTCAATCAAAGCTAATTGTATCAAATGAAAGTCAAATGAATTCAAATAAAGCTAATTGAATAAAATGAAACTCAAATGCATTCAACAAAGCTAATTGAATTAAATTAAAGTAAAATAAAGTCAAACAAAGCTAATTGAATCAAATGAAAGTCAAATGAAGTCAAACATAGCTATAAGAATCAAATGAAACTCAAATGCATTCAACAAAGCTTATTGAATCAAATTAATGTAAAATGAAGTCCAACAAAGCTAATTGAATCAAATGAAAGTCAAATGAAGTCAAACATAGCTAATAGAATCAAATGAAACTCAAATGTATTCAACAAAGCTAATTGAATCAAATGAAACTCAAATGCATTCAATAAAGCTAATTGAATTAAATTAAACTCAAATGCATTCAACAAAGCCAATTGAATCAAAAAAAGTCAATTGAAGTCAAACATAGCTAATTGAATCGAATGAAACTCAAATGCATTCAACAAAGCTAATTGAATCAAATAAAACTCAAATGAATTCAACAAAGCTAATTGAATCAACTGAAACTCAAATGCATTCAACAAAGCAAGTTGAATCAAATTAAAGTCAAATGAAGTCCAATGCAGTCAAATGAAACTCAAATGAAGTCCAATAAAGATAATTGAATCAAATAAAACTCAAATGCATTCAACATAGCTAATAGAATCAAATGAAACTCAAATGCATTCAACAAAGCTAATTGAATCAAATGAAACTCAAATGCATTAAACATAGCTAATTGAATCAAATGAAAGTCAAATGAAGTCAAACATAGCTAATTGAATCAAATGAAACTCAAATGCATTTAACAAAGCTAATTGAATCCAACGAAACTCAAATGCATTCAATAAAGCTAATTGAATCAAATGAAAGTCAAATGAAGTCAATCAAAGCTAATTGCATCTAATGAAAGTCAAATGAATTCATATAAAGCTAATTAAATCAAATGAAACTCAAATGCATTTAACAAAGCTAATTGAATCAAATTAAAGTAAAATGAAGTCAAATAAAGCTAATTGAATCAAATGAAAGTCAAATGAAGTCAAACATAGCTAATAAAATCAAATGAAATTCAAATGCATTCAACAAAGCTAATTGAATCAAATGAAACTCTAATGCATTAAACAAAACTAATTGAATCAAATGAAAGTCAAATGAAGTCAAACATTGCTAATTAAATCAAATAGAACTCAAATGCATTCAACAAAGCTAATTGAATCAAATGAAACTCAAATGCATTCAATAAAGCTAATCGAATCAAATTAAACTCAAATGCATTCAACAAAGCTAATTGAATCAAATGAAACTCAAATCCATTAAACAAAGCTAGTTGAATCAAATTAAAGTAAAATGAAGTCAAACAAAGCTAATTGAATCAAATGAAATCAAACAAAGCTAATTGAATCAAATGAAATCAAACAAAGCTAATTGAATCAAATGAAAGTCAAATGCATTCAATAAAGCTAATTGAATTAAATTAAACTCAAATGCATTCAACAAAGCCAATTGAATCAAAAAAAGTCAATTGAAGTCAAACATAGCTAATTGAATCGAATGAAACTCAAATGCATTCAACAAAGCTAATTGAATCAAATAAAACTCAAATGAATTCAACAAAGCTAATTGAATCAAATGAAACTCAAATGCATTCAACAAAGCAAGTTGAATCAAATTAAAGTCAAATGAAGTCCAATGCAGTCAAATGAAACTCAAATGAAGTCCAATAAAGATAATTGAATCAAATGAAACTCAAATGCATTCAACATAGCTAATAGAATCAAATGAAACTGAAATGCATTCAACAAAGCTAATTTAATCAAATGAAACTCAAATGCATTAAACAAACCTAATTAAATCAAATGAAAGTCAAATGAAGTCAAACATAACTAATTGAATCAAATGAAACTCAAATGCATTCAACAAAGCAAATTGAATCCAATGAAACTCAAATGCATTCAATAAAGCTAATTGAATCAAATGAAAGTCAAATGAAATCAAACATAGCTAATAGAATCAAATGAAACTCAAATGCATTCGACAAAGCTAATTGAATCAATTGAAACTCTAATTCATTAAACAAAACTAATTGAATCAAATGAAAGTCAAATAAAGTCAAACATAGCTAATTAAATCAAATGGAACTCAAATGCATTCTACAAAGCTAATTGAATCAAATGAAACTCAAATGCATTCAATAAAGCTAATTGAATCAAATTAAACTCAAATGCATTCAACAAAGCTAATTGAATCAAAAGAAAGTCAATTGAAGTCAAACATAGCTAATTGAATCAAATGAAACTCAAATGCATTCAACAAAGCAAATTGAATCAAATTAAAGTAAAATGAAGTCAAACAAAGCTAATTAAATAAAATGAAAGTGAAATGAAGTCAAACATAGCTAATATAATCAAATGAAACTCAAATGCATTCAACAAAGCCAATTGAATCAAATGAAACTCTAATGCAATAAACAAAACTAATTGAATCAAATGAAAGTCAAATGAAGTCAAACATAGCTAATTAAATAAAATGGAACTCAAATGCATTCACCAAAGCTAATTGAATCAAATGAAACTCAAATGCATTCAACAAAGCTAATTGAATCCAATGAAACTCAAATGCATTCAATAAAGCTAATTTAATCAAATAAAAGTCAAATGAATAAAAATAAAGCTAATTGAATCAAATAAACTCAAATGCGTTCAACAAAGCTAATTAAATCAAATTAAAGTAAAATAAAGTCAAACAAAGCTAATTGAATCAAATGAAAGTCAAATGAAGTCAAACATAGCTAATTGAATCAAATGAAAGTCAAATGAAGTCAATCAAAGCTAATTGTATCAAATGAAATTCAAATGAATTCAAATAAAGCTAATTGAATAAAATGAAACTCAAATGCATTCAACAAAGCTAATTGAATCAAATGAAAGTCAAATGAAGTCAAACATAGCTAATTGAATCAAATGAAACTCAAATGCATTTAACAAAGCTAATTGAATCCAACAAAACTCAAATGCATTCAATAAAGCTAATTGAATCAAATGAAAGTCAAATGAAGTCAATCAAAGCTAATTGCATCTAATGAAAGTCAAATGAATTCATATAAAGCTAATTGAATCAAATGAAACTCAAATGCATTTAACAAAGCTAATTGAATCAAATTAAAGTAAAATGAAGTCAAATAAAGCTAATTGAATCAAATGAAAGTCAAATGAAGTCAAACATAGCTAATAAAATCAAATGAAATTCAAATGCATTCAATAAAGCTAATTGAATCAAATGAAACTCTAATGCATTAAACAAAACTAATTGAATCAAATGAAAGTCAAATAAAGTCAAACATAGCTAATTAAATCAAATGGAACTCAAATGCATTCTACAAAGCTAATTGAATCAAATGAAACTCAAATGCATTCAATAAAGCTAATTGAATCAAATTAAACTCAAATGCATTCAACAAAGCTAATTGAATCAAAAGAAAGTCAATTGAAGTCAAACATAGCTAATTGAATCAAATGAAACTCAAATCCATTCAACAAAGCTAATTGAATCCAACGAAACTCGAATGCATTCAATAAAGCTAACTGAATCAAATGAAAGTCAAATGAAGTCAATCAAAGCTAATTGTATCGAATGAAAGTCAAATGAATTCATATAAAGCTAATTAAATCAAATGAAACTCAAATGCATTTAACAAAGCTAATTGAATCAAATTAAAGTAAAATGAAGTCAAATAAAGCTAATTGAATCAAATGAAAGTCAGATGAAGTCAAACATAGCTATAAGAATCAAATGAAACTCAAATGCATTCAACAAAGCTTATTGAATCAAATTAATGTAAAATGAAGTGCAACAAAGCTAATTGAATCAAATGAAAGTCAAATGAAGTCAAACATAGCTAATAGAATCAAATGAAACTCAAATGTATTCAACAAAGCTAATTGAATCAAATGAAAGTAAAATGAAGTCAAACAAAGCTAATTGAATCAAATGAAACTCAAATGCATTCAACAAAGCTAATTGACTCAAATTAAAGTAAAATAATGTCAAACAAAGCTAATTGAATCAAATGAAAGTCAAATGAAATCAAACATAGCTAATAGAATCAAATGAAACTCAAATGCATTCGACAAAGCTAATTGAATCAATTGAAACTCTAATTAATTAAACAAAACTAATTGAATCAAATGAAAGTCAAATAAAGTCAAACATAGCTAATTAAATCAAATGGAACTCAAATGCATTCTACAAAACTAATTGAATCAAATGAAACTCAAATGCATTCAATAAAGCTAATTGAATCAAATTAAACTCAAATGCATTCAACAAAGTTAATTGAATCAAAAGAAAGTCAATTGAAGTCAAACATAGCTAATTGAATCAAATGAAACTCAAATCCATTCAACAAAGCTAATTGAATCCAACGAAACTCGAATGCATTCAATAAATCTAATTGAATCAAAAGAAAGTCAAATGAAGTCAATCAAAGCTAATTGTATCGAATGAAAGTCAAATGAATTTATATAAAGCTAATTAAATCAAATGAAACTCAAATGCATTTAACAAAGCTAATTGAATCAAATTAAAGTAAAATGAAGTCAAATAAAGCTAATTGAATCAAATGAAAGTCAAATGAAGTCAAACATAGCTATAAGAATCAAATGAAACTCAAATGCATTCAACAAAGCTTATTGAATCAAATTAATGTAAAATGAAGTGCAACAAAGCTAATTGAATCAAATGAAAGTCAAATGCATTCAACAAAGCAAGTTGAATCAAATTAAAGTCAAATGAAGTCTAATGCAGTCAAATGAAACTCAAATGAAGTCCAATAAAGATAATTGAATCAAATGAAACTCAAATGCATTCAACATTGCTAATAGAATCAAATGAAACTCAAATGCATTCAAGAAAGCTAATTGAATCAAATGAAACTCAAATGCATTCAACAAAGCCAATTGAATCAAAAAAAAGTCAATTGAAGTCAAACATAGCTAATTGAATCAAATGAAACTCAAATGCATTCAACAAAGCTAATTGAATCAAATAAAACTCAAATGAATTCAACAAAGCTAATTGAATCAACTGAAACTCAAATGCATTCAACAAAGCAAGTTGAATCAAATTAAAGTCAAATGAAGTCTAATGCAGTCAAATGAAACTCAAATGAAGTCCAATAAAGATAATAGAATCAAATGAAACTCAAATGCATTCAACAAAGCTAATTGAATCAAATGAAACTCAAATGCATTAAACATAGCTAATTGAATCAAATGAAAGTCAAATGAAGTCAAACATAGCTAATTGAATCAAATGAAACTCAAATGCATTTAACAAAGCTAATTGAATCAAATGAAACTCAAATGCATTCAATAAAGCTAATTGAATTAAATTCAACTCAAATGCATTCAACAAAGTCAATTGAATCAAAAAAAAGTCAATTGAATCAAAAAAAAGTCAATTGAAGTCAAACATAGCTAATTGAATCGAATGAAACTCAAATGCATTCAACAAAGCTAATTGAATCAAATAAAACTCAAATGAATTCAACAAAGCAAATTGAATCAAATGAAACTCAAATGCATTCAACAAAGCAAGTTGAATCAAATTAAAGTCAAATGAAGTCCAATCAAATGAAACTCAAATGAAGTCCAATAAAGATAATTGAATCAAATGAAACTCAAATGCATTCAACATAGCTAATAGAATCAAATGAAACTCAAATGCATTCAACAAAGCTAATTGAATCAAATGAAACTCAAATGCATTAAACATACCTAATTGAATCAAATGAAAGTCAAATGAAGTCAAACATAGCTAATTGAATCAAATGAAACTCAAATGCATTTAACAAAGCTAATTGAATCCAACGAAACTCAAATGCATTCAATAAAGCTAATTGAATCAAATGAAAGTCAAATGAAGTCAATCAAAGCTAATTGCATCTAATGAAAGTCAAATGAATTCATATAAAGCTAATTGAATCAAATGAAACTCAAATGCATTTAACAAAGCTAATTGAATCAAATTAAAGTAAAATGAAGTCAAACAAAGCTAATTGAATCAAATGAAAGTCAAATGAAGTCAAACATAGCTAATAAAATCAAATGAAATTCAAATGCATTCAACAAAGCTAATTGAATCAAATGAAACTCTAATGCATTAAACAAAACTAATTGAATCAAATGAAAGTCAAATGAAGTCAAACATAGCTAATTAAATCAAATGAAACTCAAATGCATTCAACAAAGCTAATTGAATCAAATGAAACTCAAATGCATTCAATAAAGCTAATTGAATCAAATTAAACTCAAATGCATTCAACAAAGTTAATTGAATCAAAAGAAAGTCAATTGATAACATAGCTAATTGAATCAAATGAAACTCAAATCCATTCAACAAAGCTAATTGAATCAAATGAAACTAAAATGCAGTCAAACAAAGCTAATTGAATCAAATGAAATCAAACAATAATTGAATCAAATGAAATCAAACAAAGCTAATTGAATCAAATGAAAGTCAAATGAAGTCCAATAAAGCTAATTGAATCAAATGAAACTCAAATGCATTCAACAAAGCTAATTGAATCAAATTGTAAATTAAAATGAAATACATTCAACAAAGCTAATTGAATCAAATGAAACTCAAATGCATTAAACAAAGCTAATTGAATCAAATGAAAGTCAAATGAAGTCAAACATAGCTAATTGAATCAAATGAAACTCAAATGCATTCAACAAAGTAAATTGAATCAAATGAAACTCAAATGCATTCAACAAAGCTAATTGAATCAAATGAAAGTCAAATGCATTCAAACATAGCGAATAGAATCAAATGAAACTCAAATGCATTCAACAAAGCTAATTGAATCCAAATAAAACTCAAATGCATTCAACAAAGCTAATTGAATCAAATGAAAGTCAAATGAAGTCAAACAAAGCTAATTGAATCAAATGAAACTCAAATGCATTCATACAAAGCTAATTGAATCAAATAAAACTCAAATGCATTTAACAAAGCTAATTGAATCAAATGAAACTCAAATGCATTCAACAAAGCTAATTGAATCAAATGAAAGTCAAATGAAGTCAAAACAAAGCTAATTGAATCAAATGAAACTCAAATGCATTCAACAAAGCTAATTGAATCAAATGAAACTCAAATGCATTCAACAAAGCTAATTGAATCAAATGAAACTCAAATGCATTCAAACAAAGCTAATTGAATCAAATGAAACTCAAATGCATTTAACAAAGCTAATTGAATCAAATGAAACTCAAATGCATTCAATAAAGCTAATTGAATCAAATGAAACTCAAATGCATTCAACAAAGCTAATTGAATCAAATTAAAGTCAAATGAAGTCAAACAAAGCTAATTGAATCAAATGAAACTCAAATGCATTCAACAAAGCTAATTGAATCAAATGAAACTCAAATGAATTCAACAAAGCTAATTGAATCAAATGAAACTCAAATGCATTCAACAAAGCTAATTGAATCAAATTAAAGTCAAATGAAGTTAAACAAAGCTAATTGAATCAAATGAAACTCAAATGAAGTCCAAACAAAGCTAATTGAATCAAATGAAACTCAAATGCATTCAACATAGCTAATTGAATCAAATGAAACTCAAATGCATTCAACAAAGCTAATTGAATCAAATGAAACTCAAATGCATTAAACATAGCTAATTGAATCAAATGAAAGTCAAATGAAGTCAAACATAGCTAATTGAATCAAATGAAACTCAAATGCATTTAACAAAGCTAATTGAATCAAATGAAACTCAAATGCATTCAACAAAGCTAATTGAATCAAATGAAAGTCAAATGAAGTCAAACAAAGCTAATTGAATCAAATGAAACTCAAATGCATTCATATAAAGCTAATTGAATCAAATGAAACTCAAATGCATTTAACAAAGCTAATTGAATCAAATGAAAGTTAAATGAAGTCAAACAAAGCTAATTGAATCAAATGAAAGTCAAATAAATTCAAACATAGCTAATAAAATCAAATGAAACTCAAATGCATTCAACAAAGCTAATTGAATCAAATGAAACTCAAATGCATTAAACAAAACTAATTGAATCAAATGAAAGTCAAATGAAGTCAAACATAGCTAATTAAATCAAATGAAACTCAAATGCATTCAACAAAGCTAATTGAATCAAATGAAACTCAAATGCATTCAACAAAGCTAATTGAATCAAATGAAACTCAAATGCATTCAACAAAGCTAATTGAATCAAATGAAACTCAAATGCATTCAACAAAGCTAGTTGAATCAAATTAAAGTAAAATGAAGTCAAACAAAGCTAATTGAATCAAATGAAATCAAACAAAGCTAATTGAATCAAATGAAATCAAACAAAGCTAATTGAATCAAATGAAAGTCAAATGAAGTCCAATAAAGATAATTGAATCAAATGAAACTCAAATGCATTCAACATAGCTAATAGAATCAAATGAAACTGAAATACATTCAACAAAGCTAATTTAATCAAATGAAACTCAAATGCATTAAACAAACCTAATTAAATCAAATGAAAGTCAAATGAAGTCAAACATAACTAATTGAATCAAATGAAACTCAAATGCATTCAACAAAGTAAATTGAATCCAATGAAACTCAAATGCATTCAATAAAGCTAATTGAATCAAATGAAAGTCAAATGAAATCAAACATAGCTAATAGAATCAAATGAAACTCAAATGCATTTAACAAAGCTAATTGAATCAAATGAAACTCAAATGCATTCAATAAAGCTAATTGAATCAAATGAAAGTCAAATGAAGTCAATCAAAGCTAATTGCATCTAATGAAAGTCAAATGAATTCATATAAAGCTAATTGAATCAAATGAAACTCAAATGCATTTAACAAAGCTAATTGAATCAAATTAAAGTAAAATGAAGTCAAATAAAGCTAATTGAATCAAATGAAAGTCAAATGAAGTCAAACATAGCTAATAAAATCAAATGAAATTCAAATGCATTCAATAAAGCTAATTGAATCAAATGAAACTCTAATGCATTAAACAAAACTAATTGAATCAAATGAAAGTCAAATAAAGTCAAACATAGCTAATTAAATCAAATGGAACTCAAATGCATTCTACAAAGCTAATTGAATCAAATGAAACTCAAATGCATTCAATAAAGCTAATTGAATCAAATTAAACTCAAATGCATTCAACAAAGCTAATTGAATCAAAAGAAAGTCAATTGAAGTCAAACATAGCTAATTGAATCAAATGAAACTCAAATCCATTCAACAAAGCTAATTGAATCCAACGAAACTCGAATGCATTCAATAAAGCTAATTGAATCAAATGAAAGTCAAATGAAGTCAATCAAAGCTAATTGTATCGAATGAAAGTCAAATGAATTCATATAAAGCTAATTAAATCAAATGAAACTCAAATGCATTTAACAAAGCTAATTGAATCAAATTAAAGTAAAATGAAGTCAAATAAAGCTAATTGAATCAAATGAAAGTCAAATGAAGTCAAACATAGCTATAAGAATCAAATGAAACTCAAATGCATTCAACAAAGCTTATTGAATCAAATTAATGTAAAATGAAGTGCAACAAAGCTAATTGAATCAAATGAAAGTCAAATGAAGTCAAACATAGCTAATAGAATCAAATGAAACTCAAATGTATTCAACAAAGCTAATTGAATCAAATGAAAGTAAAATGAAGTCAAACAAAGCTAATTGAATCAAATTAAATCAAACAAAGCTAATTGAATCAAATGAAATCAAACAAAGCTAATTGAATCAAATGAAAGTCAAATGAAGTCCAATAAAGCTAATTGAATCAAATGAAACTCAAATGCATTCAACATAGCTAATTGAATCAAATGAAACTCAAATGCATTCAACAAAGCTAATTTAATCAAATGAAACTCAAATGCATTAAACAAACCTAATTAAATCAAATGAAAGTCAAATGAAGTCAAACATAACTAATTGAATCAAATGAAACTCAAATGCATTCAACAAAGCTAATTGAATCAAATGAAACTCAAATGCATTCAATAAAGCTAATTTAATCAAATGAAAGTCAAATGAAGTCAATCAAAGCTAATTGTATCAAATGAAACTCAAATGCATTCAAATAAAGCTAATTGAATCAAATGAAACTCAAATGCATTCAACAAAGCTAATTGACTCAAATTAAAGTAAAATAATGTCAAACAAAGCTAATTGAATCAAATGAAAGTCAAATGAAATCAAACATAGCTAATTGAATCAAATGAAACTCAAATGCATTCAACAAAGCTAATTGAATCAAATGAAACTCAAATGCATTAAACAAAACTAATTGAATCAAATGAAAGTCAAATAAAGTCAAACATAGCTAATTAAATCAAATGGAACTCAAATGCATTCTACAAAGCTAATTGAATCAAATGAAACTCAAATGCATTCAATAAAGCTAATTGAATCAAATTAAACTCAAATGCATTCAACAAAGTTAATTGAATCAAAAGAAAGTCAAATGAAGTCAAACATAGCTAATTGAATCATATGAAACTCAAATGTATTCAACAAAGCTAATTGAATCAAATGAAACTCAAATGCATTCAATAAATCTAATTGAATCAAATGAAAGTCAAATGAAGTCAATCAAAGCTAATTGTATCAAATGAAACTCAAATGCATTCATATAAAGCTAATTAAATCAAATGAAACTCAAATGCATTTAACAAAGCTAATTGAATCAAATTAAAGTAAAATGAAGTCAAATAAAGCTAATTGAATCAAATGAAAGTCAAATGAAGTCAAACATAGCTATAAGAATCAAATGAAACTCAAATGCATTCAACAAAGCTTATTGAATCAAATTAATGTAAAATGAAGTGCAAACAAAGCTAATTGAATCAAATGAAAGTCAAATGCATTCAACAAAGCTAATTGAATCAAATTAAAGTCAAATGAAGTCTAAAGCTAATTGAGTCAAATGAAACTCAAATGAAGTCCAATAAAGCTAATTGAATCAAATGAAACTCAAATGCATTCAAACATTGCTAATAGAATCAAATGAAACTCAATTGCATTCAAGAAAGCTAATTGAATCAAATGAAACTCAAATGCATTCAACAAAGCTAATTGAATCAAATAAAAATCAAATTGATGTCAAACATAGCTAATTGAATCAAATGAAACTCAAATGCATTCAACAAAGCTAATTGAATCAAATAAAACTCAAATGAATTCAACAAAGCTAATTGAATCAAATGAAACTCAAATGCATTCAACAAAGCAAATTGAATTAAATTAAAAGTCAAATGAAGTCAAAAGCTAATTCAATCAAATGAAACTCAAATGCAGTTCAATAAAGCTAATTGAATCAAATGAAACTCAAATGCATTCAACAAACCTAATTGAATCAAATGAAACTCAAATGCATTAAACAAAGCTAATTGAATCAAATGAAAGTCAAATGAAGTCAAACATAGCTAATTGAATCAAATGAAACTCAAATGCATTTAACAAAGCTAATTGAATCAAATGAAACTCAAATGCATTCAATAAAGCTAATTGAATTAAATTCAACTCAAATGCATTCAACAAAGCCAATTGAATAAAAAAAATGTCAATTGAAGTCAAACATAGCTAATTGAATCGAATGAAACTCAAATGCATTCAACAAAGCTAATTGAATCAAATAAAACTCAAATGCATTCAACAAAGCAAATTGAATCAAATGAAACTCAAATGCATTCAACAAAGCTAATTGAATCAAATTAAAGTCAAATGAAGTCCATAGCTAATTGAATCAAATGAAACTCAAATGAAGTCCAACAAAGCTAATTGAATCAAATGAAACTCAAATGCATTCAACATAGCTAATAGAATCAAATGAAACTCAAATGCATTCAACAAAGCTAATTGAATCAAATGAAACTCAAATGCATTAAACATAGTGATATGATTACACGTCCAAAGTGAATGAGCAATCAAGAATCTCGAGCAAAGGATCGAACTTGATGAAAGAATGAAGTCCGAAATTTATGTCTTAAGTCACCGGATATGATAATTAAAATAAACACTCCTGATTATTTTAATTAACTCTTAATCTCACTTTAAACCACTCCTGGAATTAAGTAGATTAAACACTAAGTAAATAATCACTCCTGAAAATAGACTTAATGGCCGAAATAATTGTAAGGAAAACAATTGATTTCAATTAACAAGAATTTGTATTAATCTCACATGCCTTGAATAATAGCATGGAACAATTATTTATAATAAAATAAACTTGTCCTCCAAGGACTCACAAGGCCGAAAATCAGCTCAAAGAAATTAAGGAAACATCCCTTAACTCCTTACATCCTAATCCCTTGATTCTAGGAGAGAATAAAGGAGTATTTAAGGAAACCATAAATCAGCCCCTAACTCTCCTCACACGCCTAACACACTTAAGGAAACCAAGAAATAAGGAAACTCAAGGAATATTACAACTCAATGACAACTTGCAACCTTGGAGCACAAGGAGCCTACTCCACACGCCTAAGACACGCCTAAAATGGCCGAAATATCACAAGATATTTTCGGACCTTTATTTGCTTAATTAAAATAACTAAGACTCTAGAAATGGTGTCACCTTCAAGCTTCATCAATGGAATCATCGTCCCATTTAAGAAATGACACAAATGAGGAGTTTGAATTTAACTTGAACCCGAACACTTCAAGGACTAAACAAATCGGATCATTTGGAGCTTGACCTTGACCTTGACTTGTATCATTCTCCCCCTCTTCAAAAGAATTTGTCCTCAAATTTTCATCATCTAAATAAGGACTAAGATCACCAACATTGAAGGTTGCACTCACACCTCCATAATCACTTGGAAGCTCGATCTTATAAGCACTTTCATTAATAACATCAATGACTTTGAATGGACCATCAGCTCTAGGCATAAGCTTGTTCTTCCTCTTTCTTGGAAAACGTTCTTTCCTCAAATGAATCCAAACCAAGTCGCCAATCTGAAATTTCGGTTGCCTTCTATGCTTGTTGGCTCGTTCCTTGTATTGAGCATTCATCTTCTCAATTCGTGCTTTCACTTGCTCACAAGTCTTCTTAAAGGCTTCCAACCTCTTCTTAGAATCAACATGAATTTCGGATTTAGTTAGTGACACAAAATCAATAGGAAGGAAAGGATTGATACCATAGACCACCTCAAATGGAGACTTAGAAGTAGTAGAAGAATGAGCTCGATTATAAGCAAACTCGGCGTGAGCTAGCTTTATATCCCAATCCTTTTGTGTCTTACTCACCAAGCCACGCAACAAAGCTCCAAGAGTTCTATTAGTTACCTCAGTTTGACCATCCGTTTGAGGATGATGACTTGTGCTAAAGAGTAACTTAGTTCCCACCATCTTCCATAAGCTCCTCCAAAAGTGACTAAGGAACCTTGTATCACGATCACTAACAATACTTCTAGGAATACCATGCAAACGAATGATTTCCCCGAAGTACAAATCCGCCACATGCAAAGCATCATCGGTTTATGCATAGGAACAAAGTGAGCCATTTTCGAAAAACGATCCACCACCACCATAATGGCGTCCTTCCCCCTTTGAGTTCTTGGTAATCCAACAATGAAATCCATACTCACACTATCCCAAGGTGCATCGAGTACGGGTAATGGAGTATAAAGGCCTTTATGGAAGGTACTCTTCGACCTTTGACAAGTAGCACACTTACTAACCACCATATGAACATCCCTCATCATGTTAGGCCAATAAAAACTCTCATTCAAAGTGTCTAATGTCTTTTGAACACCGAAATGACCAGCCACCCCTCCACTATGAACTTCTCTCACAAGCAACTCCCTCACGCCACTCTTAGGAATGCATAGCTTGTTTCCCTTAAACAAAAATCCCTCTTGTACCACAAACAAACCACTAGGACTCCTAAAGAACTCACGGAAATCATCATCATTCTCATACAAATCCTTTAAGTGCTCAAACCCCAACACCCTTGCATCAACCATGGCCAAAAGATAGGAACGCCTAGAAAGGGCATCCGCAACAATGTTACTCTTACCTTCCTTGTACTTGGACGAAAATGTGAAGGCTTGTAGGAATTCAACCCACTTAGCATGCCTATGGTTGAGCTTTTGCTTGTCCATGGATGTATTTGAGTGCTTCATGATCCGAATGAAGAATGAAAGGCTTGGGCCTCAAGTAATGAGACCAATGATCCAAGGCTCTCACAATTGCATAGAATTCACGATCATAATTGGAGTAATTGAGTTTGGCGCCACTCAACTTCTCACTAAAGTAGGCAATGGGCCTCCTTTCTTGAAGCAAAACCGCCCCAACTCCAAGTCCACTAGCATCACACTCAACTTCGAACAACTTGTTGAAATCCAGGCAAGGCAAGGATAGGAGCGTTGCAAAGTAACTCCTTGACTTCATCAAACGCCTTTTGAGCATGAGAGTTCCATGAAAACTCCCCTTTCTTCATCAAATCCGTGATTGGTGCCATGATGGTTGAGAAATTTCGGATGAATCTTCTATAAAAGGAAGCTAGACCATGAAAGCTTCGGCATTCATGAGCACTTGTAGGCGCCAACCATGATGACATGGCCTTGACTTTTCCGGATCCACATGAACTCCATCCCTAGACACAATGTAACCAAGAAAAGCAATACTAGGAACAAGAAAATCACACTTTTCCATTTTTCCATACAACTTTTGCTCTCTTAATTTTTCAAATAAAGCTCTCAAGTGAAGTAAATGAGACTCAACACTAGTACTATATACAAGAATATCATCTAGATAGACAACAATAAACTTGTTAAGAAAGGGACGTAGTACCTCGTTCATAAGCCTCATAAAAGAACTAGGAGCATTGCAAAGACCAAAGGGCATCACCATCCACTCATATAGACCTTGTTTGGTCTTGAAAGCGGTTTTCCATTCATCTCCTTCCCGAATTCTCATTTGATGATAACCACTCCTCAAATCAATCTTCGAAAAAATCGAAGCTCCATGTAGTTCATCAAGCATGTCCTCTAATCTAGGCATAGGAAAACGATACTTGATTGTTATGTTGTTGACGGCTCTACTATCAATACACATCCTCCAAGTACCATCTTTCTTAGGAACAAGCAAAGCGGGAACGGCACATGGACTCATGCTTTCTCTTACATAGCCTCGGTCAATCAACTCTTCAATTTGCTTTTGTAGCTCCTTAGAAGCTACGGGATCACATCTATATGCCGGCTTATTTGGCAAAGGTGCGCCCTGTACAAGATCAATGGCATGCTCTATGCCTCTCAATGGTGGTAATCCTTGAGGCAATTCCTCCGGAAAAACATCACAAAATTCGTCCAATAGAGCTGCAAGTTTCGAATTACTAGAAGAAACATCATTAGTCAAAGCAAGTTTAACACATAAAGCATAACAATGTCCTTCCAATTCTACCTCTTTCTCGAATTCTTTGGCCGAAAGAAACAAGTTTTGTTTCGTTTCAACCACCTTCTTGGGTGCCATGGAACTAGGAGACAAAGGAACCAACCGAATCTTTTTAGAACCCATCAAAACCGTGTACACATTGGTTTCGCCTTCATGAACAACTTTTCGATCATATTGCCAAGGTCTACCAAGAAGAAGATGACAAGCACTCATAGGTAGAACATCACCCCACAATTCATCCTTGTAACCCCCAATAGAAAACGAAACAAGTGCTTGCTTTTTCACCAACAAACCAGTTTTGTCATCCAACCAACTCAACTTATAAGGATGTGGATGGTCTCTAACAATCAAATTCAACTTAGAAACCACATTAGAAGCAACCACATTCGTACATGAACCACTGTTCAATAATCACATTACATGTAAACTCACCAATTCGACATCTAGTATGAAACAAGTTTTCTCTTTGATCATGGTTAGGAGAATGATCAACATGCAAAGTTCTCCTAATAACCCCAAGCATCCTAGACTCATCTTCGGCATATGCAATCTCATTATCAACACTTTCACATTCCTCCTCTTCATACACATAGTCATAAGTTCTCTCCTCCTCTTCTATGGTCATGTATTGTCTCAAAGTTAGGGTTTTTCTAGATGGACAACTACTAGCAATATGACCCCTTCCTTGACACTTAAAACACTTTCGGGTTTCTTCCCACTTTTCCTTAGAAATCACCAACTTAGGTCGTTCTCCCTTTGGTTCCCCTTTAGAAGGATTATCTTTCTTTTCAAAGGGTTTAGAAGAATTAGAAGAAGAAGGGACGAAAGAAGAAGAAGAATTGGGTTTATTATGGCCGAATTTCCCCCCATATGATTTCTTTTCATCCAATTCATGCCTTTCAAATTTTAAAGCCAATCGACACACATCATCAAAAGTGCTATAATTCGACACATCAACCTTTCTAGCAATAGATTTATTAAGTCCATTAACAAACCTAGCAATTTTTTCTTGTTCGACTTCATCAACATCACAAATCAAACATAACTTGTCAAATTCAACCATATAATCATGCACGCTTGACACATCTTGAGTCAAAGAATTCTTTCTCATATATTGCCTTTGAATAAAATCACTTGGAACAAACTTCTCATGCAATTTCCTTTTAAGCTTAGTCCAACTTTTAAGCTTAGGTTTCCCAAGTCTCGCCCTTTTTGCCTTTAGACTCTCTAACCAAATTCCAAAGATACTTAGTTAGTCTAATGGTGGCAATTTTAAAACGTTTCTCATCATCAAATCCCTTATAATCACAAATTTTATCAAGTTGACGAATCCATTCAAGTAAATCCTCGGGACTAGAATCACCAGTAAAATCATCTAGTTTAATCCCCCTATCATTATCATAAGTCGGTTTAACAATTTTAACCTCCTCAACATCGATTCATAGTCAATGTGATTAGGGTCGTTTTTATTGTTCACTTTACCCGCTGAGAATATTATGAGCTACTTGTTAATCTTGCCGTTTTCTCCTTTTCCTCTAATTGAGTGTTATGAATTTTCTCAATAAGAGCTTTTATTTCCGCAAATTCGAGACATTATAACTCAAATAGCAAGCCACAACCACACAAAACCCCAACAAAGGATCGAACAAAGTAGAAGCACTTACCAATGAAAGGAGAATCCCTTCTATCCTCACCCTCCTGGAAAAATCTGATACCAACTGATATGATTACACGTCCAAAGTGAATGAGCAATCAAGAATCTCGAGCAAAGGATCGAACTTGATGAAAGAATGAAGTCCGAAATTTATGTCTTAAGTCACCTAGGATATGATAATTAAAATAAACACTCCCGATTATTTTAATTAACTCTTAATCTCACTTTTAAACCACTCCCGGAATTAAGTAGATTAAACACTAAGTAAATAATCACTCCCGAAAATAGACTTAATGGCCGAAATAATTGTAAGGAAAACAATTGATTTCAATTAACAAGAATTTGTATTAATCTCACATGCCTTGAATAATAGCATGGAACAATTATTTATAATAAAATAAACTTGTCCTCCAAGGACTCACAAGGCCGAAAATCAGCTCAAAGAAATTAAGGAAACATCCCTTAACTCCTTACATCCTAATCCCTTGATTCTAGGAGAGAATAAAGGAGTATTTAAGGAAACCATAAATCAGCCCCTAACTCTCCTCACACGCCTAACACACTTAAGGAAACCAAGAAATAAGGAAACTCAAGGAATATTACAACTCAATGACAACTTGCAACCTTGGAGCACAAGGAGCCTACTCCACACGCCTAAGACACGCCTAAAATGGCCGAAATATCACAAGATATTTTCGGACCTTTATTTGCTTAATTAAAATAACTAAGACTCTAGAAATGGTGTCACCTTCAAGCTTCATCAATGGAATCATCGTCCCATTTAAGAAATGACACAAATGAGGAGTTTGAATTTAACTTGAACCCGAACACTTCAAGGACTAAACAAATCGGATCATTTGGAGCTTGACCTTGACCTTGACTTGTATCACATAGCTAATTGAATCAAATGAAAGTCAAATGAAGTCAAACATAGCTAATTGAATCAAATGAAACTCAAATGCATTTAACGAAGCTAATTGAATCAAATGAAACTCAAATGCATTCAAACAAAGCTAATTGAATCAAATGAAACTCAAATGAAGTCAATCAAAGCTAATTGAATCAAATGAAACTCAAATGCATTCATACAAAGCTAATTGAATCAAATGAAACTCAAATGCATTTAACAAAGCTAATTGAATCAAATTAAAGTAAAATGAAGTCAAACAAAGCTAATTGAATCAAATGAAAGTCAAATGAAGTCAAACATAGCTAATAAAATCAAATGAAACTCAAATGCATTCAACAAAGCTAATTGAATCAAATGAAACTCAAATGCATTAAACAAAGCTAATTGAATCAAATGAAAGTCAAATGAAGTCTAACATAGCTAATTAAATCAAATGGAACTCAAATGCATTCAACAAAGCTAATTGAATCAAATGAAACTCAAATGCATTCAACAAAGCTAATTGAATCAAATTAAACTCAAATGCATTCAACAAAGCTAATTGAATCAAATGAAACTCAAATCCATTAAACAAAGCTAATTGAATCAAATGAAACTCAAATGCAGTCAAACAAAGCTAATTGAATCAAATGAAATCAAACAAAGCTAATTGAATCAAATGAAATCAAACAAAGCTAATTGAATCAAATGAAAGTCAAATGAAGTCAAACAAAGCTAATTGAATCAAATGAAACTCAAATGCATTCAACATAGCTAATAGAATCAAATGAAACTCAAATACATTTAACAAAGCTAATTTAATCAAATGAAACTCAAATGCATTAAACAAACCTAATTAAATCAAATGAAAGTCAAATGAAATCAAACAAAACTAATTGAATCAAATGAAACTCAAATGCATTCAACAAAGTAAATTGAATCAATGAAACTCAAATGCATTCAATAAAGCTAATTGAATCAAATGAAAGTCAAATGAAATCAAACATAGCTAATAGAATCAAATGAAACTCAAATGCATTCAACAAAGCTAATTGAATCAAATGAAACTCAAATGCATTAAACAAAACTAATTGAATCAAATGAAAGTCAAATGAAGTCAAACATAGCTAATTAAATCAAATGGAACTCAAATGCATTCAACAAAGCTAATTGAAACAAATGAAACTCAAATGCATTCAACAAAGCTAATTGAATCAAATTAAACTCAAATGCATTCAAACAAAGCTAATTGAATCAAATGAAAGTCAAATGAAGTCAAACATAGCTAATTGAATCAAATGAAACTCAAATCCATTCAACAAAGCTAATTGAATCCAATGAAACTCAAATGCATTCAACAAAGCTAATTGAATCAAATTAAAGTCAAATGAAGTCTAATCAAAGCTAATTGAATCAAATGAAACTCAAATGCATTCATACAAAGCTAATTAAATCAAATGAAACTCAAATGCATTCAACAAAGCTAATTGAATCAAATTAAAGTAAAATGAAGTCAAACAAAGCTAATTGAATCAAATGAAACTCAAATGAAGTCAAACATAGCTATAAGAATCAAATGAAACTCAAATGCATTCAACAAAGCTAATTGAATCAAATTAAACTCAAATGCATTCAACAAAGCTAATTGAATCAAATGAAACTCAAATGCATTCAACAAAGCTAAGTTGAATCAAATTAAAGTCAAATGAAGTCAAATGAAACTCAAATGAAGTCCAATAAAGTTAATTGAATCAAATGAAACTCAAATGCATTCAACATAGCTAATAGAATCAAATGAAACTCAAATGCATTCAACAAAGCTAATTGAATCAAATGAAACTCAAATGCATTAAACAAAGCTAATTGAATCAAATGAAAGTCAAATGAAGTCAAACATAGCTAATTGAATCAAATGAAACTCAAATGCATTTAACAAAGCTAATTGAATCAAATGAAACTCAAATGCATTCAACAAAGCTAATTGAATCAAATGAAAGTCAAATGAAGTCAAACAAAGCTAATTGAATCAAATGAAACTCAAATGCATTCATATAAAGCTAATTGAATCAAATGAAACTCAAATGCATTTAACAAAGCTAATTGAATCAAATTAAAGTAAAATGAAGTCAAACAAAGCTAATTGAATCAAATGAAAGTCAAATGAAGTCAAACATAGCTAATAAAATCAAATGAAATTCAAATGCATTCAACAAAGCTAATTGAATCAAATGAAACTCTAATGCATTAAACAAAACTAATTGAATCAAATGAAAGTCAAATGAAGTCAAACAAAGCTAATTAAATCAAATAGAACTCAAATGCATTCAAACAAAGCTAATTGAATCAAATGAAACTCAAATGCATTCAAACAAAGCTAATCGAATCAAATTAAACTCAAATGCATTCAACAAAGCTAATTGAATCAAATGAAACTCAAATCCATTCAACAAAGCTAATTGAATCAAATGAAAGTCAAATGAAGTCAAACAAAGCTAATTGAATCAAATGAAATCAAACAAGCTAATTGAATCAAATGAAATCAAACAAAGCTAATTGAATCAAATGAAAGTCAAATGAAGTCCAAATAAAGCTAATTGAATCAAATGAAACTCAAATGCATTCAACATAGCTAATTGAATCAAATGAAACTCGAAATGCATTCAACAAAGCTAATTTAATCAAATGAAACTCAAATGCATTAAACAAACCTAATTAAATCAAATGAAAGTCAAATGAAGTCAAACATAACTAATTGAATCAAATGAAACTCAAATGCATTCAACAAAGCAAATTGAATCAAATTAAACTCAAATGCATTCAACAAAGCTAATTGAATCAAATGAAAGTCAAATGAAATCAAACATAGCTAATAGAATCAAATGAAACTCAAATGCATTCAACAAAGCTAATTGAATCAAATGAAGCTCAAATTAATTAAACAAAACTAATTGAATCAAATGAAAGTCAAATAAAGTCAAACATAGCTAATTAAATCAAATGGAACTCAAATGCATTCTACAAAGCTAATTGAATCAAATGAAACTCAAATGCATTCAATAAAGCTAATTGAATCAAATTAAACTCAAATGCATTCAACAAAGCTAATTGAATCAAAAGAAAGTCAAATGAAGTCAAACAAAGCTAATTGAATCAAATGAAACTCAAATGCATTCAACAAAGCTAATTGAATCAAATTAAAGTAAAATGAAGTCAAACAAAGCTAATTAAATAAAATGAAAGTCAAATGAAGTCAAATATAGCTAATATAATCAAATGAAACTCAAATGCATTCAACAAAGCCAATTGAATCAAATGAAACTCAAATGCAATAAACAAAACTAATTGAATCAAATGAAAGTCAAATGAAGTCAAACATAGCTAATTAAATAAAATGGAACTCAAATGCATTCAACAAAGCTAATTGAATCAAATGAAACTCAAATGCATTCAACAAAGCTAATTGAATCCAATGAAACTCAAATGCATTCAATAAAGCTAATTTAATCAAATAAAAGTCAAATGAATTCAAATAAAGCTAATTGAATCAAATGAAACTCAAATGCATTCAACAAAGCTAATTAAATCAAATTAAAGTAAAATGAAGTCAAACAAAGCTAATTGAATCAAATGAAAGTCAAATGAAGTCAAACATAGCTAATTGAATCAAATGAAAGTCAAATGAAGTCAATCAAAGCTAATTATATCAAATGAAACTCAAATGCATTCAAACAAAGCTAATTGAATCAAATGAAACTCAAATGCATTCAACAAAGCTAATTGAATCAAATGAAAGTCAAATGAAGTCAAACATAGCTAATTGAATCAAATGAAACTCAAATGCATTTAACAAAGCTAATTGAATCCAATGAAACTCAAATGCATTCAATAAAGCTAATTGAATCAAATGAAAGTCAAATGAAGTCAATCAAAGCTAATTGCATCAAATGAAACTCAAATGAATTCATATAAAGCTAATTGAATCAAATGAAACTCAAATGCATTTAACAAAGCTAATTGAATCAAATTAAAGTAAAATGAAGTCAAATAAAGCTAATTGAATCAAATGAAAGTCAAATGAAGTCAAACATAGCTAATAAAATCAAATGAAACTCAAATGCATTCAACAAAGCTAATTGAATCAAATGAAACTCAAATGCATTAAACAAAACTAATTGAATCAAATGAAAGTCAAATGAAGTCAAACATAGTTAATTGAATCAAATGGAACTCAAATGCATTCAACAAAGCTAATTGAATCAAATGAAACTCAAATGCATTCAATAAAGCTAATCGAATCAAATTAAACTCAAATGCATTCAACAAAGCTAATTGAATCAAAAGAAAGTCAATTGAAGTCAAACATAGCTAATTGAATCAAATGAAACTCAAATGCATTCAACAAAGCAAATTGAATCAAATTAAAGTAAAATGAAGTCAAACAAAGCTAATTAAATAAAATGAAAGTCAAATGAAGTCAAATATAGCTAATATAATCAAATGAAACTCAAATGCATTCAACAAAGCCAATTGAATCAAATGAAACTCTAATGCAATAAACAAAACTAATTGAATCAAATGAAAGTCAAATGAAGTCAAACATAGCTAATTAAATAAAATGGAACTCAAATGCATTCACCAAAGCTAATTGAATCAAATGAAACTCAAATGCATTCAACAAAGCTAATTGAATCAAATGAAACTCAAATGCATTCAATAAAGCTAATTTAATCAAATAAAAGTCAAATGAATTCAAATAAAGCTAATTGAATCAAATGAAACTCAAATGCGTTCAACAAAGCTAATTAAATCAAATTAAAGTAAAATAAAGTCAAACAAAGCTAATTGAATCAAATGAAAGTCAAATGAAGTCAAACATAGCTAATTGAATCAAATGAAAGTCAAATGAAGTCAATCAAAGCTAATTATATCAAATGAAAGTCAAATGAATTCAAATAAAGCTAATTGAATAAAATGAAACTCAAATGCATTCAACAAAGCTAATTGAATCAAATGAAAGTCAAATGAAGTCAAACATAGCTAATTGAATCAAATGAAACTCAAATGCATTTAACAAAGCTAATTGAATCCAACGAAACTCAAATGCATTCAATAAAGCTAATTGAATCAAATGAAAGTCAAATGAAGTCAATCAAAGCTAATTGCATCTAATGAAAGTCAAATGAATTCATATAAAGCTAATTGAATCAAATGAAACTCAAATGCATTTAACAAAGCTAATTGAATCAAATTAAAGTAAAATGAAGTCAAATAAAGCTAATTGAATCAAATGAAAGTCAAATGAAGTCAAACATAGCTAATAAAATCAAATGAAATTCAAATGCATTCAACAAAGCTAATTGAATCAAATGAAACTCTAATGCATTAAACAAAACTAATTGAATCAAATGAAAGTCAAATGAAGTCAAACATTGTTAATTAAATCAAATAGAACTCAAATGCATTCAACAAAGCTAATTGAATCAAATGAAACTCAAATGCATTCAATAAAGCTAATCGAATCAAATTAAACTCAAATGCATTCAACAAAGCTAATTGAATCAAATGAAACTCAAATCCATTCAACAAAGCTAGTTGAATCAAATTAAAGTAAAATGAAGTCAAACAAAGCTAATTGAATCAAATGAAATCAAACAAAGCTAATTGAATCAAATGAAATCAAACAAAGCTAATTGAATCAAATGAAAGTCAAATGAAGTCCAATAAAGATAATTGAATCAAATGAAACTCAAATGCATTCAACATAGCTAATAGAATCAAATGAAACTCAAATGCATTCAACAAAGATAATTTAATCAAATGAAACTCAAATGCATTAAACAAACCTAATTAAATCAAATGAAAGTCAAATGAAGTCAAACATAACTAATTGAATCAAATGAATCTCAAATGCATTCAACAAAGCTAATTTAATTAAATGAAGTCAATCAAAGCTAATTGTATCAAATGAAAGTCAAATGAATTCAAATAAAGCTAATTGAATCAAATGAAACTCAAATGCATTCAATAAAGCTAATTGACTCAAATTAAAGTAAAATGATGTCAAACAAATCTAATTAAATCAAATGAAAGTCAAATGAAATCAAACATAGATAATAGAATCAAATGAAACTCAAATGCATTCGACAAAGCTAATTGAATCAATTGAAACTCTAATTAATTAAACAAAACTAATTGAATCAAATGAAAGTCAAATAAAGTCAAACATAGCTAATTAAATCAAATGGAACTCAAATGCATTCTACAAAGCTAATTGAATCAAATGAAACTCAAATGCATTCAATAAAGCTAATTGAATCAAATTAAACTCAAATGCATTCAACAAAGCTAATTGAATCAAAAGAAAGTCAATTGAAGTCAAACATAGCTAATTGAATCAAATGAAACTCAAATGCATTCAACAAAGCAAATTGAATCAAATTAAAGTAAAATGAAGTCAAACAAAGCTAATTAAAAAAAATGAAAGTGAAATAAAGTCAAACATAGCTAATAGAATCAAATGAAACTCAAATGCATTCAACAAAGCCAATTGAATCAAATGAAACTCTAATGCAATAAACAAAACTAATTGAATCAAATGAAAGTCAAATGAAGTCAAACATAGCTAATTAAATAAAATGGAACTCAAATGCATTCACCAAAGCTAATTGAATCAAATGAAACTCAAATGCATTCAATAAAGCTAATTGAATCAAATTAAACTCAAATGCATTCAACAAAGCTAATTTAATCAAAAGAAAGTCAATTGAAGTCAAACATAGCTAATTGTATCAAAAGAAACTCAAATGCATTCAACAAAAAAAATTGAATCAAATTAAGTAAAATGAAGTCAAAACAAATCTAATTGAATCAAATGAAAGTCAAATAAAGTCAAACATAGCTAATATAATCAAATGAAACTCAAATGTATTCAACAAAGCTAATTGAGTCAAATGAAACTCAAATATAGCGAATTGAATCAAATGAAACTCAAATGCATTCAACAAAACTAATTGAATCAAATGAAAGTCAAATGAAGTCAAACATAGCTAATTAAATAAAATGGAACTCAAATGCATTCAACAAAGCTAATTGAATCAAATGAAACTCAAATGCATTTAATAAAGCTAATTGAATCAAATTAAATTCAAATGCATTCAACAAAGCTAACTGAATCAAAAGAAAGTCAATTGAAGTCAAAGATAGCTAATTGTATCAAATGAAACTCAAACGCATTCAACAAAGAAAATTGAATCAAATTAAAGTAAAATGAAGTCCAATAAAGAAAATTAAATCAACTGAAACTCAAATGCATTAAACATAGCTAATTGAATCAAATGAAAGTCAAATGAAGTCAAACATAGCTAATTGAATCAAATGAAACTCAAATGCATTTAACAAAGCTAATTGAATCAAATGAAACTCAAATGCATTCAATAAAGCTAATTGAATTAAATTCAACTCAAATGCATTCAACAAAGCCAATAGAATCAAAAAAAAGTCAATTGAAGTCAAACATAGCTAATTGAATCGGATGAAACTCAAATGCATTCAACAAAGCTAATTGAATCAAATAAAACTCAAATGAATTCAACAAAGCAAATTGAATCAACTGAAACTCAAATGCATTCAACAAAGCAAGTTGAATCAAATTAAAGTCAAATGAAGTCCAATGCAGTCAAATGAAACTCAAATGAAGTCCAATAAAGATAATTGAATCAAATGAAACTCAAATGCATTCAACATAGCTAATAGAATCAAATGAAACTCAAATGCATTCAACAAAGCTAATTGAATCAAATGAAACTCAAATGCATTAAACATAGCTAATTGAATCAAATGAAAGTCAAATGAAGTCAAACATAGCTAATTGAATCAAATGAAACTCAAATGCATTTAACAAAGCTAATTGAATCCAACGAAACTCAAATGCATTCAATAAAGCTAATTGAATCTAATAAAAGTCAAATGAAGTTAATCAAAGCTAATTGAATCAAAAGAAAGTCAATCGCATTCAACAAAGAAAATTGAATCAAATTAATGTAAAATGAAGTCCAACAAAGCTAATTGAATCAAATGAAACTCAAATGCATTAAACATAGCTAATTGAATCAAATGAAAGTCAAATGAAGTCAAACATAGCTAATTGAATCAAATGAAACTCAAATGCATTTAACAAAGCTAATTGAATCAAATGAAACTCAAATGCATTCAATAAAGCTAATTGAATTAAATTAAACTCAAATGCATTCAACAAAGTCAATTGAATCAAAAAAAAGTCAATTGAAGTCAAACATAGCTAATTGAATCGGATGAAACTCAAATGCATTCAACAAAGCTAATTGAATCAAATAAAACTCAAATGAATTCAACAAAGCAAATTGAATCAACTGAAACTCAAATGCATTCAACAAAGCAAGTTGAATCAAATTAAAGTCAAATGAAGTCCAATGCAGTCAAATGAAACTCAAATGAAGTCCAATAAAGATAATTGAATCAAATGAAACTCAAATGCATTCAACATAGCTAATAGAATCAAATGAAACTCAAATGCATTCAACAAAGCTAATTGAATCAAATGAAACTCAAATGCATTAAACATAGCTAATTGAATCAAATGAAAGTCAAATGAAGTCAAACATAGCTAATTGAATCAAATGAAACTCAAATGCATTTAACAAAGCTAATTGAATCCAACGAAACTCAAATGCATTCAATAAAGCTAATTGAATCTAATAAAAGTCAAATGAAGTTAATCAAAGCTAATTGAATCAAAAGAAAGTCAATCGCATTCAACAAAGAAAATTGAATCAAATTAATGTAAAATGAAGTCCAATAAAGATAATTGAATCAAATAAAACTCAAATGCATTCAACATAGCTAATAGAATCAAATGAAACTCAAATGCATTCAACAAAACTAATTGAATCAAATGAAACTCAAATGCATTCAACAAAGCTAATTGAATCAAATGAAACTCAAATGCATTAAACATAGCTAATTGAATCAAATGAAAGTCAAATGAAGTCAAACATAGCTAATTGAATCAAATGAAACTCAAATGCATTCAACAAAACTAATTGAATCAATAGAAATTCAAATGTATTCAACAAAGCTAATTGATTCAAATTAAAGTCAAACGAAGTCAAACAAAACTTATTGAATCAAATGAAACTCAAATGCATTCAATAAAGCTAATTAAATCAAATGAAACTCAAAAGCATTCAACAAAGTTAATTGAATCAAATTAAAGTAAAATGAAGTCATACAAAGCTAATTGAATCAAATGAATATCAAATTAAGTAAAACATAGCTAATTGAATCAAACTGAACTCAAATGCATTCAACAAAGCTAATTGTATCAAATGAAAGTCAAATGAAGTCAAATAAAGCGAATTGAATCAAATGAAACTCAAATGCATTCAACAAAACTAATTGAATCAAATGAAAGTCAAATGAAGTCAAACATAGCTAATTAAATAAAATGGATCTCAAATACATTCAACAAAGCTAATTGAATCAAATGAAACTCAAATGCATTAAATAAAGCTAATTGAATCAAATTAAATTCAAATGCATTCAACAAAGCTAATTGAATCAAAAGAAAGTCAATTGAAGTTAAAGATAGCTAATTGTATCTAACGAAACTCAAACGCATTCAACAAAGAAAATTGAATCAAATTAAAGTAAAATGAAGTCCAATAAAGATAATTGAATCAAATGAAACTCAAATGCATTCAACATAGCTAATAGAATCAAATGAAACTCAAATGCATTCAACAAAGCTAATTGAATCAAATGAAACTCAAATGCATTAAACATAGCTAATTGAATCAAATGAAAGTCAAATGAAGTCAAACATAGCTAATTGAATCAAATGAAACTCAAATGCATTTAACAAAGCTAATTGAATCCAACGAAACTCAAATGCATTCAATAAAGCTAATTGAATTAAATGAAAGTCAAATGAAGTCAATCAAAGCTAATTGTATCTAATGAAAGTCAAATGAATTCATATAAAGCTAATTGAATCAAATGAAACTCAAATGCATTTAACAAAGCTAATTGAATCAAATTAAAGTAAAATGAAGTCAAATAAAGCTAATTGAATCAAATGAAAGTCAAATGAAATCAAACATAGCTAATAGAATCAAATGAAACTCAAATGCATTCAACAAAGCTAATTGAATCAAATGAAACTCTAATGCATTAATCAAAACTAATTGAATCAAATGAAAGTCAAATGAAGTCAAACATTGCTAATTAAATCAAATGGAACTCAAATGCATTCAAGAAAGCTAATTGAATCAAATGAAACTCAAATGCATTCAATAAAGCTAATCGAATCAATTTAAACTCAAATGCATTCAACAAAGCTAATTGAATCAAAAGAAAGTCAATTGAAGTCAAACATAGCTAATTGAATCAAATGAATCTCAAATGCATTCAACAAAGCTAGTTGAATCAAATTAAAGTAAAATGAAGTCAAACAAAGCTAATTGAATCTAATGAAATCAAACAAAGCTAATTGAATCAAATGAAATCAAACAAAGCTAATTGTATCAAATGAAAGTCAAATGAAGTCCAATAAAGATAATTGAATCAAATGAAACTCAAATGCATTCAACATAGCTAATAGAATCAAATGAAACTCAAATGCATTCAACAAAGCTAATAGAATCAAATGAAACTCAAATGCATTAAACAAACCTAATTAAATCAAATGAAAGTCAAATGAAGTCAAACATAACTAATTGAATCAAATGAAACTCAAATGCATTCAACAAAGCAAATTGAATCCAATGAAACTCAAATGCATTCAATAAAGCTAATTGAATCAAATGAAAGTCAAATGAAATCAAACATAGCTAATAGAATCAAATGAAACTCAAATGCATTCGACAAAGCTAATTGAATCAATTGAAACTCTAATTCATTAAACAAAACTAATTGAATCAAATGAAAGTCAAATAAAGTCAAACATAGCTAATTAAATCAAATGGAACTCAAATGCATTCTACAAAGCTAATTGAATCAAATGAAAGTCAAATGAAGTCAAACATAGCTAATTGAATCAAATGAAAGTCAAATGAAGTCAATCAAAGCTAATTATATCAAATGAAAGTCAAATGAATTCAAATAAAGCTAATTGAATAAAATGAAACTCAAATGCATTCAACAAAGCTAATTGAATCAAATGAAAGTCAAATGAAGTCAAACATAGCTAATTGAATCAAATGAAACTCAAATGCATTTAACAAAGCTAATTGAATCCAACGAAACTCAAATGCATTCAATAAAGCTAATTGAATCAAATGAAAGTCAAATGAAGTCAATCAAAGCTAATTGCATCTAATGAAAGTCAAATGAATTCATATAAAGCTAATTGAATCAAATGAAACTCAAATGCATTTAACAAAGCTAATTGAATCAAATTAAAGTAAAATGAAGTCAAATAAAGCTAATTGAATCAAATGAAAGTCAAATGAAGTCAAACATAGCTAATAAAATCAAATGAAATTCAAATGCATTCAACAAAGCTAATTGAATCAAATGAAACTCTAATGCATTAAACAAAACTAATTGAATCAAATGAAAGTCAAATGAAGTCAAACATTGTTAATTAAATCAAATAGAACTCAAATGCATTCAACAAAGCTAATTGAATCAAATGAAACTCAAATGCATTCAATAAAGCTAATCGAATCAAATTAAACTCAAATGCATTCAACAAAGCTAATTGAATCAAATGAAACTCAAATCCATTCAACAAAGCTAGTTGAATCAAATTAAAGTAAAATGAAGTCAAACAAAGCTAATTGAATCAAATGAAATCAAACAAAGCTAATTGAATCAAATGAAATCAAACAAAGCTAATTGAATCAAATGAAAGTCAAATGAAGTCCAATAAAGATAATTGAATCAAATGAAACTCAAATGCATTCAACATAGCTAATAGAATCAAATGAAACTCAAATGCATTCAACAAAGATAATTTAATCAAATGAAACTCAAATGCATTAAACAAACCTAATTAAATCAAATGAAAGTCAAATGAAGTCAAACATAACTAATTGAATCAAATGAATCTCAAATGCATTCAACAAAGCTAATTTAATTAAATGAAGTCAATCAAAGCTAATTGTATCAAATGAAAGTCAAATGAATTCAAATAAAGCTAATTGAATCAAATGAAACTCAAATGCATTCAATAAAGCTAATTGACTCAAATTAAAGTAAAATGATGTCAAACAAATCTAATTAAATCAAATGAAAGTCAAATGAAATCAAACATAGATAATAGAATCAAATGAAACTCAAATGCATTCGACAAAGCTAATTGAATCAATTGAAACTCTAATTAATTAAACAAAACTAATTGAATCAAATGAAAGTCAAATAAAGTCAAACATAGCTAATTAAATCAAATGGAACTCAAATGCATTCTACAAAGCTAATTGAATCAAATGAAACTCAAATGCATTCAATAAAGCTAATTGAATCAAATTAAACTCAAATGCATTCAACAAAGCTAATTGAATCAAAAGAAAGTCAATTGAAGTCAAACATAGCTAATTGAATCAAATGAAACTCAAATGCATTCAACAAAGCAAATTGAATCAAATTAAAGTAAAATGAAGTCAAACAAAGCTAATTAAAAAAAATGAAAGTGAAATAAAGTCAAACATAGCTAATAGAATCAAATGAAACTCAAATGCATTCAACAAAGCCAATTGAATCAAATGAAACTCTAATGCAATAAACAAAACTAATTGAATCAAATGAAAGTCAAATGAAGTCAAACATAGCTAATTAAATAAAATGGAACTCAAATGCATTCACCAAAGCTAATTGAATCAAATGAAACTCAAATGCATTCAATAAAGCTAATTGAATCAAATTAAACTCAAATGCATTCAACAAAGCTAATTTAATCAAAAGAAAGTCAATTGAAGTCAAACATAGCTAATTGTATCAAAAGAAACTCAAATGCATTCAACAAAAAAAATTGAATCAAATTAAGTAAAATGAAGTCAAAACAAATCTAATTGAATCAAATGAAAGTCAAATAAAGTCAAACATAGCTAATATAATCAAATGAAACTCAAATGTATTCAACAAAGCTAATTGAGTCAAATGAAACTCAAATCATAAGCTAATTGAATCAAATGAAACTCAAATGCATTCAACAAAACTAATTGAATCAAATGAAAGTCAAATGAAGTCAAACATAGCTAATTAAATAAAATGGAACTCAAATGCATTCAACAAAGCTAATTGAATCAAATGAAACTCAAATGCATTTAATAAAGCTAATTGAATCAAATTAAATTCAAATGCATTCAACAAAGCTAATTGAATCAAAAGAAAGTCAATTGAAGTCAAAGATAGCTAATTGTATCAAATGAAACTCAAACGCATTCAACAAAGAAAATTGAATCAAATTAAAGTAAAATGAAGTCCAATAAAGAAAATTAAATCAAATGAAACTCAAATGCATTAAACATAGCTAATTGAATCAAATGAAAGTCAAATGAAGTCAAACATAGCTAATTGAATCAAATGAAACTCAAATGCATTTAACAAAGCTAATTGAATCAAATGAAACTCAAATGCATTCAATAAAGCTAATTGAATTAAATTCAACTCAAATGCATTCAACAAAGCCAATAGAATCAAAAAAAAGTCAATTGAAGTCAAACATAGCTAATTGAATCGGATGAAACTCAAATGCATTCAACAAAGCTAATTGAATCAAATAAAACTCAAATGAATTCAACAAAGCAAATTGAATCAACTGAAACTCAAATGCATTCAACAAAGCAAGTTGAATCAAATTAAAGTCAAATGAAGTCCAATGCTGAATCAAATGAAACTCAAATGAAGTCCAATAAAGCTAATTGAATCAAATGAAACTCAAATGCATTCAACATAGCTAATAGAATCAAATGAAACTCAAATGCATTCAACAAAGCTAATTGAATCAAATGAAACTCAAATGCATTAAACATAGCTAATTGAATCAAATGAAAGTCAAATGAAGTCAAACATAGCTAATTGAATCAAATGAAACTCAAATGCATTTAACAAAGCTAATTGAATCAAACGAAACTCAAATGCATTCAATAAAGCTAATTGAATCTAATAAAAGTCAAATGAAGTTAATCAAAGCTAATTGAATCAAAAGAAAGTCAAATGCATTCAACAAAGAAAATTGAATCAAATTAATGTAAAATGAAGTCCAACAAAGCTAATTGAATCAAATGAAACTCAAATGCATTAAACATAGCTAATTGAATCAAATGAAAGTCAAATGAAGTCAAACATAGCTAATTGAATCAAATGAAACTCAAATGCATTTAACAAAGCTAATTGAATCAAATGAAACTCAAATGCATTCAATAAAGCTAATTGAATTAAATTAAACTCAAATGCATTCAACAAAGCTAATTGAATCAAAAAAAGTCAATTGAAGTCAAACATAGCTAATTGAATCGGATGAAACTCAAATGCATTCAACAAAGCTAATTGAATCAAATAAAACTCAAATGAATTCAACAAAGCAAATTGAATCAACTGAAACTCAAATGCATTCAACAAAGCTAATTGAATCAAATTAAAGTCAAATGAAGTCCAATGCAGAATCAAATGAAACTCAAATGAAGTCCAATAAAGCTAATTGAATCAAATGAAACTCAAATGCATTCAACATAGCTAATAGAATCAAATGAAACTCAAATGCATTCAACAAAGCTAATTGAATCAAATGAAACTCAAATGCATTAAACATAGCTAATTGAATCAAATGAAAGTCAAATGAAGTCAAACATAGCTAATTGAATCAAATGAAACTCAAATGCATTTAACAAAGCTAATTGAATCCAACGAAACTCAAATGCATTCAATAAAGCTAATTGAATCTAATAAAAGTCAAATGAAGTTAATCAAAGCTAATTGAATCAAAAGAAAGTCAATTGCATTCAACAAAGCAAATTGAATCAAATTAATGTAAAATGAAGTCCAATAAAGCTAATAGAATCAAATAAAACTCAAATGCATTCAACAAAGCTAATAGAATCAAATGAAACTCAAATGCATTCAACAAAACTAATTGAATCAAATGAAACTCAAATGCATTCAACAAAGCTAATTGAATCAAATGAAACTCAAATGCATTAAACATAGCTAATTGAATCAAATGAAAGTCAAATGAAGTCAAACATAGCTAATTGAATCAAATGAAACTCAAATGCATTCAACAAAACTAATTGAATCAAATGAAACTCAAATGCATTCAACAAAGCTAATTGATTCAAATTAAAGTCAAATGAAGTCAAACAAAACTTATTGAATCAAATGAAACTCAAATGCATTCGAACAAAGCTAATTAAATCAAATGAAACTCAAAAGCATTCAACAAAGTTAATTGAATCAAATTAAAGTAAAATGAAGTCATACAAAGCTAATTGAATCAAATGAATATCAAATTAAGTAAAACATAGCTAATTGAATCAAATGGAACTCAAATGCATTCAACAAAGCTAATTGTATCAAATGAAAGTCAAATGAAGTCAAACAAAGCTAATTGAATCAAATGAAACTCAAATGCATTCAACAAAACTAATTGAATCAAATGAAAGTCAAATGAAGTCAAACATAGCTAATTAAATAAAATGGATCTCAAATACATTCAACAAAGCTAATTGAATCAAATGAAACTCAAATGCATTAAATAAAGCTAATTGAATCAAATTAAATTCAAATGCATTCAACAAAGCTAATTGAATCAAAAGAAAGTCAATTGAAGTTAAAGATAGCTAATTGTATCTAATGAAACTCAAACGCATTCAACAAAGCAAATTGAATCAAATTAAAGTAAAATGAAGTCCAATAAAGCTAATTGAATCAAATGAAACTCAAATGCATTCAACATAGCTAATCGAATCAAATGAAACTCAAATGCATTCAACAAAGCTAATTGAATCAAATGAAACTCAAATGCATTAAACATAGCTAATTGAATCAAATGAAAGTCAAATGAAGTCAAACATAGCTAATTGAATCAAATGAAACTCAAATGCATTTAACAAAGCTAATTGAATCCAACGAAACTCAAATGCATTCAATAAAGCTAATTGAATTAAATGAAAGTCAAATGAAGTCAATCAAAGCTAATTGTATCTAATGAAAGTCAAATGAATTCATATAAAGCTAATTGAATCAAATGAAACTCAAATGCATTTAACAAAGCTAATTGAATCAAATTAAAGTAAAATGAAGTCAAATAAAGCTAATTGAATCAAATGAAAGTCAAATGAAGTCAAACATAGCTAATAGAATCAAATGAAACTCAAATGCATTCAACAAAGCTAATTGAATCAAATGAAACTCTAATGCATTAATCAAAACTAATTGAATCAAATGAAAGTCAAATGAAGTCGAAACATTGCTAATTAAATCAAATGGAACTCAAATGCATTCAAGAAAGCTAATTGAATCAAATGAAACTCAAATGCATTCAATAAAGCTAATCGAATCAATTTAAACTCAAATGCATTCAACAAAGCTAATTGAATCAAAAGAAAGTCAAATGAAGTCAAACATAGCTAATTGAATCAAATGAATCTCAAATGCATTCAACAAAGCTAATTGAATCAAATTAAAGTAAAATGAAGTCAAACAAAGCTAATTGAATCTAATGAAATCAAACAAAGCTAATTGAATCAAATGAAATCAAACAAAGCTAATTGTATCAAATGAAAGTCAAATGAAGTCCAATAAAGCTAATTGAATCAAATGAAACTCAAATGCATTCAACATAGCTAATAGAATCAAATGAAACTCAAATGCATTCAACAAAGCTAATAGAATCAAATGAAACTCAAATGCATTAAACAAACCTAATTAAATCAAATGAAAGTCAAATGAAGTCAAACATAACTAATTGAATCAAATGAAACTTCAAATGCATTCAACAAAGCTAATTGAATCCAATGAAACTCAAATGCATTCAATAAAGCTAATTGAATCAAATGAAAGTCAAATGAAATCAAACATAGCTAATAGAATCAAATGAAACTCAAATGCATTCGACAAAGCTAATTGAATCAATTGAAACTCAAATTCATTAAACAAAACTAATTGAATCAAATGAAAGTCAAATAAAGTCGAAACATAGCTAATTAAATCAAATGGAACTCAAATGCATTCTACAAAGCTAATTGAATCAAATGAAACTCAAATGCATTCAATAAAGCTAATTGAATCAAATTAAACTCAAATGCATTCAACAAAGCTAATTGAATCAAAAGAAAGTCAATTGAAGTCAAACATAGCTAATTGAATCAAATGAAACTCAAATGCATTCAACAAAGCTAATTGAATCAAATTAAAGTCAAATGAAGTCAAACAAAGCTAATTAAATAAAATGAAAGTGAAATGAAGTCAAACATAGCTAATATAATCAAATGAAACTCAAATGCATTAAAAAGCTAATTGAATCAAATGAAACTCAAATGCATTCAACAAAGCTAATTGAATCAAATGAAACTCAAATGCATTCAACAAAACTAATTGAATCAAATGAAAGTCAAATGAAGTCAAACATAGCTAATTAAATCAAATGGAACTCAAATGCATTCACCAAAGCTAATTGAATCAAATGAAACTCAAATGCATTCAACAAAGCTAATTGAATCCAATGAAACTCAAATGCATTCAATAAAGCTAATTTAATCAAATAAAAGTCAAATGAATTCAAATAAAGCTAATTGAATCAAATGAAACTCAAATGCATTCAACAAAGCTAATTAAATCAAATTAAAAGTAAAATAAAGTCAAACAAAGCTAATTGAATCAAATGAAAGTCAAATGAAGTCGAAACATAGCTAATTGAATCAAATGAAAGTCAAATGAAGTCAATCAAAGCTAATTAAATCAAATGAAACTCAAATGCATTCAAACAAAGCTAATTGAATCAAATGAAACTCAAATGCATTCAACAAAGCTAATTGAATCAAATGAAAGTCAAATGAAGTCAAACATAGCTAATTGAATCAAATGAAACTCAAATGCATTTAACAAAGCTAATTGAATCCAATGAAACTCAAATGCATTCAATAAAGCTAATTGAATCAAATGAAAGTCAAATGCATTCAATCAAAGCTAATTGAATCAAATGAAACTCAAATGCATTCATATAAAGCTAATTGAATCAAATGAAACTCAAATGCATTTAACAAAGCTAATTGAATCAAATTAAAGTAAAATGAAGTCAAATAAAGCTAATTGAATCAAATGAAACTCAAATGAAGTCAAACATAGCTAATAAAATCAAATGAAACTTCAAATGCATTCAACAAAGCTAATTGAATCAAATGAAACTCAAATGCATTAAACAAAACTAATTGAATCAAATGAAAGTCAAATGAAGTCAAACATTGCTAATTAAATCAAATGAAACTCAAATGCATTCAACAAAGCTAATTGAATCAAATGAAACTCAAATGCATTCAATAAAGCTAATTGAATCAAATGAAACTCAAATGCATTCAACAAAGCTAATTGAATCAAATGAAACTCAAATGCATTCAACAAAGCTAATTGAATCAAATGAAAGTCAAATGAAGTCAAACAAAGCTAATTGAATCAAATGAAATCAAACAAAGCTAATTGAATCAAATGAAATCAAACAAAGCTAATTGAATCAAATGAAACTCAAATGCATTCAACAAAGCTAATTGAATCAAATGAAACTCAAATGCATTCAACAAAGCTAATTGAATCAAATGAAACTCAAATGCATTCAACAAAGCTAATTGAATCAAATTAAACTCAAATGCATTAAACAAAGCTAATTGAATCAAATGAAAGTCAAATGAAGTCGAAACAAAACTAATTGAATCAAATGAAACTCAAATGCATTCAACAAAGCTAATTGAATTAAATGAAGTCAATACAAAGCTAATTGAATCAAATGAAAGTCAAATGCATTCAAACAAAGCTAATTGAATCAAATGAAACTCAAATGCATTCAACAAAGCTAATTGAATCAAATGAAACTAAAATGATGTCGAAACAAAGCTAATTGAATCAAATGAAACTCAAATGCAATCAAACAAAGCTAATTGAATCAAATGAAACTCAAATGCATTCAACAAAGCTAATTGAATCAAATGAAACTCAAATGCATTAAACAAAGCTAATTGAATCAAATGAAACTCAAATGAAGTCGAAACAAAGCTAATTGAATCAAATGAAACTCAAATGCATTAAACAAAGCTAATTGAATCAAATGAAACTCAAATGCATTCAACAAAGCTAATTGAATCAAATGAAACTCAAATGCATTCAACAAAGCTAATTGAATCAAATGAAACTCAAATGCATTCAACAAAGCTAATTGAATCAAATGAAACTCAAATGCATTCAACAAAGCTAATTGAATCAAATGAAAGTCAAATGCAGTCGAAACAAAGCTAATTGAATCAAATGAAACTCGAAATGCATTCAACAAAGCTAATTGAATCAAATGAAACTCAAATGCATTCAACAAAGCTAATTGAATCAAATGAAACTCAAATGCATTAAACAAAGCTAATTGAATCAAATGAAAGTCAAATGCAGTCAAACAAAGCTAATTAAATCAAATGAAACTCAAATGCATTCAACAAAGCTAATTGAATCAAATGAAACTCAAATGCATTCAACAAAGCTAATTGAATCAAATGAAACTCAAATGCATTCAACAAAGCTAATTGAATCAAATGAAAGTCAAATGAAGTCAAACAAAGCTAATTGAATCAAATGAAACTCAAATGCATTCAACAAAGCTAATTGAATCAAATGAAACTCAAATGCATTCAAACAAAGCTAATTGAATCAAATGAAACTCAAATGCATTCGAACAAAGCTAATTGAATCAAATGAAACTCAAATGCATTCAACAAAGCTAATTGAATCAAATGAAACTCAAATGCAGTCAACAAAGCTAATTGAATCAAATGAAACTCAAATGCATTCAACAAAGCTAATTGAATCAAATGAAACTCGAAATGCATTCGAACAAAGCTAATTGAATCAAATGAAACTCAAATGCATTCAACAAAGCTAATTGAATCAAATGAAACTCAAATGCATTAAACAAAGCTAATTGAATCAAATGAAACTCAAATGCATTCAACAAAGCTAATTGAATCAAATGAAACTCAAATGCATTCAACAAAGCTAATTGAATCAAATGAAACTCAAATGCATTCAACAAAGCTAATTGAATCAAATGAAACTCAAATGCAAGTCAAACAAAGCTAATTGAATCAAATGAAACTCAAATGCATTCAACAAAGCTAATTGAATCAAATGAAACTTCAAATGCATTCAACAAAGCTAATTGAATCAAATGAAACCTCAAATGCATTCAACAAAGCTAATTGAATCAAATGAAACTCAAATGCATTCGAACAAAGCTAATTGAATCAAATGAAACTTCAAATGCATTCAACAAAGCTAATTGAATCCAAATGAAACTCAAATGCATTCAACAAAGCTAATTGAATCAAATGAAACTTCAAATGCATTCAGCAAAGCTAATTGAATCAAATGAAACTCAAATGCAGTCAAACAAAGCTAATTGAATCAAATGAAACTCCAAATGCATTCAACAAAGCTAATTGAATCAAATGAAACTCAAATGCATTCAACAAAGCTAATTGAATCAAATGAAACTCAAATGCATTCGAGCAAAGCTAATTGAATCCAAATGAAACTCAAATGCATTCAACAAAGCTAATTGAATCAAATGAAACTCAAATGCATTCAACAAAGCTAATTGAATCAAATGAAACTCGAAATGCATTCAACAAAGCTAATTGAATCAAATGAAACTCAAATGCATTCAACAAAGCTAATTGAATCAAATGAAACTCAAATGCATTCAACAAAGCTAATTGAATCAAATGAAACTCAAATGCATTCGAACAAAGCTAATTGAATCAAATGAAACTCAAATGCATTCAACAAAGCTAATTGAATCAAATGAAACTCAAATGCATTCAACAAAGCTAATTGAATCAAATGAAACTCAAATGCATTCAACAAAGCTAATTGAATCAAATGAAACTCAAATGCATTCAACAAAGCTAATTGAATCAAATGAAACTTCAAATGCATTCAACAAAGCTAATTGAATCAAATGAAACTCCAAATGCATTCAAACAAAGCTAATTGAATCAAATGAAACTCAAATGCATTCAACAAAGCTAATTGAATCCAAATGAAACTCAAATGCATTCAAACAAAGCTAATTGAATCAAATGAAACTCAAATGCATTCAACAAAGCTAATTGAATCAAATGAAACTCCAAATGCATTCAACAAAGCTAATTGAATCAAATGAAACTCAAATGCATTCAACAAAGCTAATTGAATCAAATGAAACTCAAATGCATTCAACAAAGCTAATTGAATCAAATGAAACTCAAATGCATTCAACAAAGCTAATTGAATCAAATGAAACTCAAATGCATTCAACAAAGCTAATTGAATCAAATGAAACTCAAATGCATTCAACAAAGCTAATTGAATCAAATGAAACTCAAATGCATTCAACAAAGCTAATTGAATCAAATGAAACTCAAATGCATTCGAACAAAGCTAATTGAATCCAAATGAAACTCAAATGCATTCAACAAAGCTAATTGAATCAAATGAAACTCGAAATGCATTCAACAAAGCTAATTGAATCAAATGAAACTCAAATGCATTCAACAAAGCTAATTGAATCAAATGAAACTCAAATGCATTCGAAACAAAGCTAATTGAATCCAAATGAAACTCAAATGCATTCAACAAAGCTAATTGAATCAAATGAAACTCAAATGCATTCAACAAAGCTAATTGAATCAAATGAAACTCAAATGCATTCAAACAAAGCTAATTGAATCAAATGAAACTCAAATGCATTCAACAAAGCTAATTGAATCAAATGAAACGTCGAATGCATTCAACAAAGCTAATTGAATCAAATGAAACTCAAATGCATTCAACAAAGCTAATTGAATCAAATGAAACTCGAAATGCATTCAACAAAGCTAATTGAATCAAATGAAACTCAAATGCATTCAACAAAGCTAATTGAATCAAATGAAACTCAAATGCATTCAACAAAGCTAATTGAATCAAATGAAACTCAAATGAATTCGAACAAAGCTAATTGAATCAAATGAAACTTCAAATGCATTCAACAAAGCTAATTGAATCCAAATGAAACTCAAATGCATTCAACAAAGCTAATTGAATCAAATGAAACTCAAATGCATTCGAACAAAGCTAATTGAATCAAATGAAACTCAAATGCATTCAGCAAAGCTAATTGAATCAAATGAAACTTCAAATGCATTCAACAAAGCTAATTGAATCAAATGAAACTCAAATGCATTCGAACAAAGCTAATTGAATCAAATGAAACTCAAATGCATTCAAACAAAGCTAATTGAATCAAATGAAACTCAAATGCATTCAACAAAGCTAATTGAATCAAATGAAACTCAAATGCATTCAACAAAGCTAATTGAATCAAATGAAACTCAAATGCATTCAACAAAGCTAATTGAATCAAATGAAACTCAAATGCATTCGAAACAAAGCTAATTGAATCAAATGAAACTCAAATGCATTCAACAAAGCTAATTGAATCAAATGAAACTCAAATGCATTCAACAAAGCTAATTGAATCCAAATGAAACTCAAATGCATTCAACAAAGCTAATTGAATCAAATGAAACTCAAATGCATTCAACAAAGCTAATTGAATCAAATGAAACTTCAAATGCATTCAACAAAGCTAATTGAATCCAAATGAAACTCGAAATGCATTGAACAAAGCTAATTGAATCAAATGAAACTCAAATGAAGTCAAACAAAGCTAATTGAATCAAATGAAACTCAAATGCATTCAACAAAGCTAATTGAATCAAATGAAACTCAAATGCATTAAGCAAAGCTAATTGAATCAAATGAAACTCAAATGCATTCAACAAAGCTAATTGAATCAAATGAAACTCAAATGAATTCGAACAAAGCTAATTGAATCAAATGAAAGTCTCAAATGCATTCAACGAAAGCTAATTGAATCAAATGAAACTCAAATGCATTCAACAAAGCTAATTGAATCAAATGAAACTCAAATGCATTCAACAAAGCTAATTGAATCAAATGAAACTCAAATGCATTCAACAAAGCTAATTGAATCCAAATGAAACTCAAATGCATTCAACAAAGCTAATTGAATCAAATGAAACTCAAATGCATTCAACAAAGCTAATTGAATCAAATGAAACTCAAATGCATTCGAACAAAGCTAATTGAATCAAATGAAACTCAAATGCATTCAACAAAGCTAATTGAATCAAATGAAACTCAAATGCATTAAACAAAGCTAATTGAATCAAATGAAACTCCAAATGCATTCGAACAAAGCTAATTGAATCAAATGAAACTCAAATGCATTCAACAAAGCTAATTGAATCAAATGAAACTCAAATGCATTCAACAAAGCTAATTGAATCAAATGAAACTCAAATGCATTCAACAAAGCTAATTGAATCAAATGAAACTCAAATGAAGTCAAACAAAGCTAATTGAATCAAATGAAACTCAAATGCATTCAACAAAGCTAATTGAATCAAATGAAACTCAAATGCATTCAACAAAGCTAATTGAATCAAATGAAACTTCAAATGCATTCAACAAAGCTAATTGAATCAAATGAAACTCAAATGTTCAACAAAGCTAATTGAATCAAATGAAACTCAAATGCATTCAACAAAGCTAATTGAATCAAATGAAACTCAAATGCATTCAACAAAGCTAATTGAATCCAAATGAAACTCAAATGCATTCAACAAAGCTAATTGAATCAAATGAAACTCAAATGCATTCAACAAAGCTAATTGAATCAAATGAAACTCAAATGCATTCGAACAAAGCTAATTGAATCAAATGAAACTCAAATGCATTCAACAAAGCTAATTGAATCAAATGAAACTCAAATGCATTCAACAAAGCTAATTGAATCAAATGAAACTCAAATGCATTCAACAAAGCTAATTGAATCAAATGAAACTCAAATGCATTCAAACAAAGCTAATTGAATCAAATGAAACTCAAATGCATTCAACAAAGCTAATTGAATCCAAATGAAACTCAAATGCATTCAAACAAAGCTAATTGAATCAAATGAAACTCAAATGCATTCAACAAAGCTAATTGAATCAAATGAAACTTCAAATGCATTCAACAAAGCTAATTGAATCAAATGAAACTCAAATGCATTCAACAAAGCTAATTGAATCAAATGAAACTCAAATGCATTCAACAAAGCTAATTGAATCCAAATGAAACTCAAATGCATTCAACAAAGCTAATTGAATCAAATGAAGTCAAATGTAAATGCATTCAACAAAGCTAATTGAATCAAATGAAACTCAAATGCATTCAACAAAGCTAATTGAATCAAATGAAACTCAAATGCATTCAACAAAGCTAATTGAATCAAATGAAACTCAAATGCATTCAACAAAGCTAATTGAATCAAATGAAACTCAAATGCATTCAACAAAGCTAATTGAATCAAATGAAACTCAAATGAAATCGAAACAAAGCTAATTGAATCAAATGAAACTCAAATGCATTCAACAAAGCTAATTGAATCAAATGAAACTCAAATGCATTCAACAAAGCTAATTGAATCAAATGAAACTCAAATGCATTCAAGCAAAGCTAATTGAATCAAATGAAACTCGAAATGCATTCAACAAAGCTAATTGAATCAAATGAAACTCAAATGCATTCAACAAAGCTAATTGAATCAAATGAAACTCAAATGCATTCAAACAAAGCTAATTGAATCAAATGAAACTCGAAATGCATTCAACAAAGCTAATTGAATCAAATGAAACTCAAATGCATTCAACAAAGCTAATTGAATCAAATGAAACTCAAATGCATTCAACAAAGCTAATTGAATCAAATGAAACTCAAATGCATTCAACAAAGCTAATTGAATCAAATGAAACTCAAATGCATTCAACAAAGCTAATTGAATCAAATGAAACTCAAATGCATTCGAACAAAGCTAATTGAATCAAATGAAACTCGAAATGCATTCAAACAAAGCTAATTGAATCAAATGAAACTCAAATGCATTCAACAAAGCTAATTGAATCCAAATGAAACTCAAATGCATTCAACAAAGCTAATTGAATCAAATGAAACTCAAATGAATTCAACAAAGCTAATTGAATCAAATGAAAGTCAAATGCATTCGAACAAAGCTAATTGAATCAAATGAAACTCAAATGCATTCAACAAAGCTAATTGAATCAAATGAAACTCAAATGCATTCAACAAAGCTAATTGAATCAAATGAAACTCAAATGCAATCAAACAAAGCTAATTGAATCAAATGAAACTCAAATGCATTCAACAAAGCTAATTGAATCAAATGAAACTCAAATGCATTCAACAAAGCTAATTGAATCAAATGAAACTCAAATGCATTCAACAAAGCTAATTGAATCAAATGAAACTCAAATGCATTCAACAAAGCTAATTGAATCAAATGAAACTCAAATGCATTCAACAAAGCTAATTGAATCAAATGAAACTCAAATAAATCAAACAAAGCTAATTGAATCAAATGAAACTCAAATGCATTCAACAAAGCTAATTGAATCAAATGAAACTCAAATGCATTCAACAAAGCTAATTGAATCAAATGAAACTCAAATGCATTCAACAAAGCTAATTGAATCAAATGAAACTCAAATGCATTCAAAAAGCTAATTGAATCAAATGAAACTCAAATGCATTCGACAAAGCTAATTGAATCAAATGAAACTCAAATGCATTCAACAAAGCTAATTTGAATCAAATGAAACTCAAATGCAATTCGAACAAAGCTAATTGAATCAAAATGAAACTCAAATGCATTCGAAACAAAGCTAATTGAATCAAATGAAACTCGAAATGCATTCAACAAAGCTAATTGAATCGAAATGAAACTCAAATGCATTCAAACAAAGCTAATTGAATCAAATGAAACTCAAATGCATTCAACAAAGCTAATTGAATCAAATGAAACTCAAATGCATTCGAACAAAGCTAATTGAATCAAATGAAACTTCAAATGCATTCAACAAAGCTAATTGAATCAAATGAAACTCAAATGCATTCAACAAAGCTAATTGAATCAAATGAAACTCAAATGAATCAAACAAAGCTAATTGAATCAAATGAAACTTCAAATGCATTCAACAAAGCTAATTGAATCAAATGAAACTCAAATGCATTCAACAAAGCTAATTGAATCAAATGAAACTCAAATGCATTCAACAAAGCTAATTGAATCAAATGAAACTCAAATGCATTCAAACAAAGCTAATTGAATCAAATGAAACTCAAATGCATTCAAGCAAAGCTAATTGAATCAAATGAAACTCAAATGCATTCAACAAAAATTTAATAAAACTTTAAAAAAGCTAATTGAATCAAATGAAACTCAAATGCATTCAACAAAGCTAATTGAATCAAATGAAACTCAAATGCATTGCAACAAAGCTAATTGAATCAAATGAAACTCAAATGCATTCAACAAAGCTAATTGAATCAAATGAAACTCAAATGCATTCAAACAAAGCTAATTGAATCAAATGAAACGTCAAATGCATTTAACAAAGCTAATTGAATCAAATGAAACTCAAATGCATTCAACAAAGCTAATTGAATCAAATGAAACTCAAATGCATTCAACAAAGCTAATTGAATCAAATGAAACTCAAATGCATTCAACAAAGCTAATTTAAATCAAATGAAACTCAAATGCATTCACATAAAGCTAATTGAATCAAATGAAACTCAAATGCATTCAACAAAGCTAATTGAATCAAATGAAACTCAAATGCATTCGAACAAAGCTAATTGAATCAAATGAAACTTCAAATGCATTCAACAAAGCTAATTGAATCAAATTGAAACTCAAATGCATTCAAACAAAGCTAATTGAATCAAATGAAACTCAAATGAATTCGAAACAAAGCTAATTGAATCAAATGAAACTCAAATGCATTCGAACAAAGCTAATTGAATCAAATGAAACTCAAATGCATTCAACAAAGCTAATTGAATCAAATGAAACTTCAAATGCATTCAACAAAGCTAATTGAATCAAATGAAACTCAAATGAATTCGAACAAAGCTAATTGAATCAAATGAAACTCAAATGCATTCGAACAAAGCTAATTGAATCAAATGAAACTCAAATGCATTGAAATAAAGCTAATTGAATCAAATGAAACTCAAATGCATTCAACAAAGCTAATTGAATCAAATGAAACTCAAATGCATTCAACAAAGCTAATTGAATCAAATGAAACTCAAATGCATTCAAGCAAAGCTAATTGAATCAAATGAAAGTTCAAATGCATTGCAACAAAGCTAATTGAATCAAATGAAACTCAAATGCATTCAACAAAGCTAATTGAATCAAATGAAACTCAAATGCATTCAAAAAAAGCTAATTGAATCAAATGAAACTCAAATGCATTCAACAAAGCTAATTGAATCAAATGAAACTTCAAATGCATTCAACAAAGCTAATTGAATCAAATGAAACTCAAATGCATTCAACAAAGCTAATTGAATCAAATGAAACTTCAAATGCATTCAACAAAGCTAATTGAATCAAATGAAACTCAAATGCATTCAACAAAGCTAATTGAATCCAAATGAAACTCAAATGCATTCAACAAAGCTAATTGAATCAAATGAAACTCAAATGCATTCCAACAAAGCTAATTGAATCAAATGAAACTTCAAATGCATTCAACAAAGCTAATTGAATCAAATGAAACTTCAAATGCATTCGAACAAAGCTAATTGAATCCAAATGAAAGTCAAATGAAGTCGAAACAAAGCTAATTGAATCAAATGAAACTTCAAATGCATTCAACAAAGCTAATTGAATCAAATGAAACTTCAAATGCATTCAACAAAGCTAATTGAATCAAATGAAACTCAAATGCATTCGAACAAAGCTAATTGAATCAAATGAAACTCAAATGCATTCAACAAAGCTAATTGAATCAAATGAAACTCAAATGCATTAATATTCAATAAAGCTAATTGAATCAAAAATGAAAGCTAATCAAATGAAATTCAAATGTAACAAAGCTAATTGAATCAAATGAAACTCAAATGCATTCAACAAAGCTAATTGAATCAAATGAAACTCAAATGCATTCGAACAAAGCTAATTGAATCAAATGAAACTTCAAATGCATTCCAACAAAGCTAATTGAATCCAAATGAAACTCCAAATGCATTTCAACAAAGCTAATTGAATCAAATGAAACTCAAATGCATTCAACAAAGCTAATTGAATCAAATGAAACTCAAATGCATTCAAACAAAGCTAATTGAATCAAATGAAACTCAAATGCATTCAACAAAGCTAATTGAATCAAATGAAACTCAAATGCATTCAACAAAGCTAATTGAATCAAATGAAACTCAAATGCATTCAACAAAGCTAATTGAATCAAATGAAACTCCAAATGCATCTAAACAAAGCTAATTGAATCAAATGAAACTCAAATGCATTCAACAAAGCTAATTGAATCAAATGAAACTCAAATGCATTCAACAAAGCTAATTGAATCAAATGAAACTTCAAATGCATTCAACAAAGCTAATTGAATCAAATGAAACTCAAATGCATTCAACAAAGCTAATTGAATCAAATGAAACTCAAATGCATTCAACAAAGCTAATTGAATCAAATGAAACTCAAATGCATTCAACAAAGCTAATTGAATCAAATGAAAGTCAAATGCATTCGAACAAAGCTAATTGAATCAAATGAAACTCAAATGAAATCAAACATAGCTAATTGAATCAAATGAAACTCAAATGCATTCAACAAAGCTAATTGAATCAAATGAAACTCAAATGCATTCAACAAAGCTAATTGAATCAAATGAAACTCAAATGCATGTCAACAAAGCTAATTGAATCAAATGAAACTCAAATGCATTCAACAAAGCTAATTGAATCCAAATGAAACTCAAATGCATTCAACAAAGCTAATTGAATCAAATGAAACTCAAATGCATTCAACAAAGCTAATTGAATCAAATGAAAGTCAAATGAAGTCGAACAAAGCTAATTGAATCAAATGAAACTCAAATGCATTCAACAAAGCTAATTGAATCAAATGAAACTCAAATGCATTAAACAAAGCTAATTGAATCAAATGAAACTCAAATGCATTCAACAAAGCTAATTGAATCAAATGAAAATTCAAATCATTCGACAAAGCAAGCTAATTGAATCAAATGAAACTCAAATGCATTCGAACAAAGCTAATTGAATCAAATGAAACTCAAATGCATTCAACAAAGCTAATTGAATCAATAATGAAACTCAAATGCATTCAACAAAGCTAATTGAATCAAATGAAACTCAAATGCATTCAACAAAGCTAATTGAATCAAATGAAAATCAAATGCATTAACAAAGCTAATTGAATCCAAATGAAACTCAAATGCATTCAACAAAGCTAATTGAATCAAATGAAACTTCAAATGCATTCAACAAAGCTAATTGAATCAAATGAAACTCAAATGCATGTTGAACAAAGCTAATTGAATCAAATGAAACTCAAATGCATTCAACAAAGCTAATTGAATCAAATGAAACTCAAATGCATTCAACAAAGCTAATTGAATCAAATGAAACTAAAATGCATTCGAACAAAGCTAATTGAATCAAATGAAACTCAAATGCATTCGAAACAAAGCTAATTGAATCAAATGAAACTCAAATGCATTCAACAAAGCTAATTGAATCAAATGAAATGAAACTCAAATGCATTCAACAAAGCTAATTGAATCAAATGAAACTCAAATGCATTCGAAACAAAGCTAATTGAATCAAATGAAACTCAAATGCATTGAACAAAGCTAATTGAATCAAATGAAAACTCGAAATGCATTCGAACAAAGCTAATTGAATCAAATGAAACTCAAATGCATTCAACAAAGCTAATTGAATCAAATGAAACTCAAATGCATTCAACAAAGCTAATTGAATCAAATGAAACTCAAATGCATTCAACAAAGCTAATTGAATCAAATGAAACTCAAATGCATTCAACAAAGCTAATTGAATCCAAATGAAACTCAAATGCATTCAAACAAAGCTAATTGAATCAAATGAAACTCAAATGCATTCAACAAAGCTAATTGAATCAAATGAAACTCAAATGCATTCAACAAAGCTAATTGAATCAAATGAAACTCAAATGCATTCAAACAAAGCTAATTGAATTCAAATGAAACTCAAATGCATTCAACAAAGCTAATTGAATCAAATGAAACTCAAATGCATTCAAACAAAGCTAATTGAATCAAATGAAACTTCAAATGCATTCAACAAAGCTAATTGAATCAAATGAATAAGTCAAATGAAATGTCAACAAAGCTAATTGAATCAAATGAAACTCAAATGCATTCAACAAAGCTAATTGAATCAAATGAAACTCAAATGCATTCAACAAAGCTAATTGAATCAAATGAAACTCAAATGCATTCAAACAAAGCTAATTGAATCAAATGAAACTCAAAATGCATTCAAACAAAGCTAATTGAATCAAATGAAACTCAAATGCATTCAACAAAGCTAATTGAATCAAATGAAACTCAAATGAAACAAAGCTAATTGAATCAAATGAAACTCAAATGCATTCAACAAAGCTAATTGAATCAAATGAAACTCAAATGCATTCAACAAAGCTAATTGAATCAAATGAAACTCAAATGCATTCAACAAAGCTAATTGAATCAAATGAAACTCAAATGAAGTTCAAACAAAGCTAATTGAATCAAATGAAAAGTCAAATGCATTCGAACAAAGCTAATTGAATCAAATGAAACTCAAATGCATTCAACAAAGCTAATTGAATCAAATGAAACTCGAATGCATTCAACAAAGCTAATTGAATCAAATGAAACTCAAATGCATTCAACAAAGCTAATTGAATCAAATGAAACTCAAATGCATTCAACAAAGCTAATTGAATCAAATGAAACTCAAATGCATTCAAACAAAGCTAATTGAATCAAATGAAACTCAAATGCATTCAACAAAGCTAATTGAATCAAATGAAACTCAAATGCATCGAACAAAGCTAATTGAATCAAATGAAACTCAAATGCATTCAAACAAAGCTAATTGAATCAAATGAAACTCCAAATGCATTCAACAAAGCTAATTGAATCAAATGAAACTCAAATGCATTCAAACAAAGCTAATTGAATCAAATGAAACTCGAAATGCATTCAACAAAGCTAATTGAATCAAATGAAACTCAAATGCAATCAACAAAGCTAATTGAATCAAATGAAACTTCAAATGCATTCAACAAAGCTAATTGAATCAAATGAAACTCGAAATGCATTCAACAAAGCTAATTGAATCAAATGAAACTCAAATGCATTCAACAAAGCTAATTGAATCAAATGAAACTCAAGTCAAAAAATCTAAGTTAATGAATCAAATGAAACTCAAATGCATTAAACAAAGCTAATTGAATCAAATGAAACTCAAATGCATTCAAACAAAGCTAATTGAATCAAATGAAACTTCAAATGCATTCAACAAAGCTAATTGAATCAAATGAAAGTCAAATGCAATCGAACAAAGCTAATTGAATCAAATGAAACTCAAATGCATTCAACAAAGCTAATTGAATCAAATGAAACTCAAATGCATTCGAAACAAAGCTAATTGAATCAAATGAAACTCAAATGCATTCAACAAAGCTAATTGAATCAAATGAAACTCAAATGCATTCAACAAAGCTAATTGAATCAAATGAAACTCAAATGCAATCAAACAAAGCTAATTGAATCAAATGAAACTTCAAATGCATTCAACAAAGCTAATTGAATCAAATGAAACTCAAATGCATTCAACAAAGCTAATTGAATCAAATGAAACTCAAATGCAATCAAACAAAGCTAATTGAATCAAATGAAACTCAAATGCATTAAACAAAGCTAATTGAATCAAATGAAACTCAAATGCATTCAACAAAGCTAATTGAATCAAATGAAACTCAAATGCATTCAACAAAGCTAATTGAATCAAATGAAACTCAAATGCATTCGAACAAAGCTAATTGAATCAAATGAAACTCAAATGCATTAAACAAAGCTAATTGAATCAAATGAAACTTCAAATGCATTCGAACAAAGCTAATTGAATCAAATGAAACTTCAAATGCATTCAACAAAGCTAATTGAATCAAATGAAACTCAAATGCAATCAAAATGTAATTGAATCAAATGAAACTCAAATGCATTCAACAAAGCTAATTGAATCAAATGAAACTCAAATGCATTCAACAAAGCTAATTGAATCAAATGAAACTCAAATGCATTCAACAAAGCTAATTGAATCAAATGAAACTCAAATATTAAACAAAGCTAATTAATCAAATAATCAAATGCATTCAACAAAGCTAATTGAATCAAATGAAACTCAAATGCATTCAACAAAGCTAATTGAATCAAATGAAACTCAAATGCATTCAACAAAGCTAATTGAATCAAATGAAACTCCAAATGCATTCAACAAAGCTAATTGTGAATCAAATGAAACTCAAATGCATTCAACAAAGCTAATTGAATCAAATGAAACTCAAATGCATTCAACAAAGCTAATTGAATCAAATGAAACTCAAATGCATTCAACAAAGCTAATTGAATCAAATGAAACTCAAATGCATTCAACAAAGCTAATTGAATCAAATGAAACTCAAATGCATTCAACAAAGCTAATTGAATCAAATGAAACTCAAATGCATTCAACAAAGCTAATTGAATCAAATTGAAACTCAAATGAATTCGAAACAAAGCTAATTGAATCAAATGAAACTCAAATGCATTCAAAAAAGCTAATTGAATCAAATGAAACTCAAATGCATTCAACAAAGCTAATTGAATCAAATGAAACTCAAATGCATTCAACAAAGCTAATTGAATCAAATGAAACTCAAATGCATTCGAACAAAGCTAATTGAATCAAATGAAACTCAAATGCATTCAACAAAGCTAATTGAATCAAATGAAACTCAAATGCATTCAACAAAGCTAATTGAATCAAATGAAACTCAAATGCATTCAACAAAGCTAATTGAATCAAATGAAACTCAAATGCATTCAACAAAGCTAATTGAATCAAATGAAACTCAAATGCATTCAACAAAGCTAATTGAATCAAATGAAATCATAACAAAGCTAATTGAATCAAATGAAACTCAAATGCATTCAACAAAGCTAATTGAATCAAATGAAACTCAAATGCATTAACAAAGCTAATTGAATCAAATGAAACTCCAAATGCATTCAACAAAGCTAATTGAATCAAATGAAACTCAAATGCATTCAACAAAGCTAATTGAATCAAATGAAACTCAAATGCATTCAACAAAGCTAATTGAATCAAATGAAACTTCAAATGCATTCAACAAAGCTAATTGAATCAAATGAAACTCAAATGCATTCAACAAAGCTAATTGAATCAAATGAAACTCAAATGCATCCAAACAAAGCTAATTGAATCAAATGAAACTCAAATGCATTCAACAAAGCTAATTGAATCAAATGAAACTCAAATGCATTCAAACAAAGCTAATTGAATCAAATGAAACTCAAATGCATTCAAAAAAGCTAATTGAATCAAATGAAACTCAAATGCATTCAACAAAGCTAATTGAATCAAATGAAACTCAAATGCATTCAACAAAGCTAATTGAATCCAAATGAAACTCAAATGCATTCGAACAAAGCTAATTGAATCAAATGAAACTCAAATGCATTCAACAAAGCTAATTGAATCAAATGAAACTTCAAATGCATTCAACAAAGCTAATTGAATCAAATGAAACTCAAATGCATTCAAACAAAGCTAATTGAATCAAATGAAACTCAAATGCATTCAACAAAGCTAATTGAATCAAATGAAACTCAAATGCATTCAACAAAGCTAATTGAATCAAATGAAACTCAAATGCATTCAACAAAGCTAATTGAATCAAATGAAACTCAAATGCATTCAACAAAGCTAATTGAATCAAATGAAACTCAAATGCATTCAAACAAAGCTAATTGAATCAAATGAAACTCAAATGCATTCAACAAAGCTAATTGAATCAAATGAAACTCAAATGCATTCAACAAAGCTAATTGAATCAAATGAAACTCAAATGCATTCAACAAAGCTAATTGAATCAAATGAAACTCAAATGAAGTCGAAACAAAGCTAATTGAATCAAATGAAACTCAAATGCATTCAACAAAGCTAATTGAATCAAATGAAACTCAAATGCATTCAACAAAGCTAATTGAATCAAATGAAACTCAAATGCATTCAACAAAGCTAATTGAATCAAATGAAACTCAAATGCATTCAACAAAGCTAATTGAATCAAATGAAAACTCAAATGCATTCAACAAAGCTAATTGAATCAAATGAAAGCTCAAATGAAGTCGAAACAAAGCTAATTGAATCAAATGAAACTCAAATGCATTCAAACAAGCTAATTGAATCAAATGAAACTCAAATGCATTCAACAAAGCTAATTGAATCAAATGAAACTCAATGCATTCAATTAATCAAAGCTAATTGAATCAAATGAAACTCAAATGCATTCAAACAAAGCTAATTGAATCAAATGAAACTCAAATGCATTCAACAAAGCTAATTGAATCAAATGAAACTCAAATGCATTCAACAAAGCTAATTGAATCAAATGAAACTCAAATGCATTCAACAAAGCTAATTGAATCCAAATGAAACTCAAATGCATTCAACAAAGCTAATTGAATCAAATGAAACTCAAATGCATTCAACAAAGCTAATTGAATCAAATGAAACTCAAATGCATTCAACAAAGCTAATTGAATCAAATGAAACTCAAATGCATTAACAAAGCTAATTGAATCAAATGAAACTCAAATGCATAAGCTAATTGAATCAAATGAAAGTCAAATGCATTCAAACAAAGCTAATTGAATCAAATGAAACTCAAATGCATTCAACAAAGCTAATTGAATCAAATGAAACTCAAATGCATTCAACAAAGCTAATTGAATCAAATGAAACTCAAATGCATTCAACAAAGCTAATTGAATCAAATGAAAGTCAAATGAAGTCAAACAAAGCTAATTGAATCAAATGAAACTCAAATGCATTCAACAAAGCTAATTGAATCAAAATGAAACTCAAATGCATTCAACAAAGCTAATTGAATCAAATGAAACTCAAATGCATTCAAACAAAGCTAATTGAATCAAATGAAACTCAAATGCATTCAACAAAGCTAATTGAATCAAATGAAACTCAAATGCATTCAACAAAGCTAATTGAATCAAATGAAACCTCAAAGTGCATTCAACAAAGCTAATTGAATCAAATGAAACTCAAATGCATTCGAACAAAGCTAATTGAATCAAATGAAACTCAAATGCATTCAACAAAGCTAATTGAATCAAATGAAACTCAAATGATTCAACAAAGCTAATTGAATGCATTCAACAAAGCTAATTGAATCAAATGAAACTCAAATGCATTCAAACAAAGCTAATTGAATCAAATGATAAAACTCAAATGCATTCAACAAAGCTAATTGAATCAAATGAAACTCAAATGCATTCAAACAAAGCTAATTGAATCAAATGAAACTCAAATGCATTCAACAAAGCTAATTGAATCAAATGAAACTCAAATGCATTCAAACAAAGCTAATTGAATCAAATGAAACTCAAATGCATTCAACAAAGCTAATTGAATCAAATGAAACTCAAATGCATTCAACAAAGCTAATTGAATCAAATGAAACTCAAATGCATTCAACAAAGCTAATTGAATCAAATGAAACTCAAATGCATTCAACAAAGCTAATTGAATCAAAATGAAACTCAAATGCATTCAACAAAGCTAATTGAATCAAATGAAACTCAAATGCATTCAACAAAGCTAATTGAATCAAATGAAACTCAAATGCATTCAACAAAGCTAATTGAATCAAATGAAATGCAAATGCATTAAACAAAGCTAATTGAATCAAATTGAAATCAAATGAAGTCAAACAACTAATTGAATCAAATGAAACTCAAATGCATTCAACAAAGCTAATTGAATCAAATGAAACTGCAAATGCATTCAACAAAGCTAATTGAATCAAATGAAACTCGAAATGCATTCAACAAAGCTAATTGAATCAAATGAAACTCAAATGCATCAAACAAAGCTAATTGAATCAAATGAAACTCAAATGCATTCAACAAAGCTAATTGAATCAAATGAAACTCAAATGCATTCAACAAAGCTAATTGAATCAAATGAAACTCAAATGCATTCAACAAAGCTAATTGAATCAAATGAAACTCAAATGCATTCAACAAAGCTAATTGAATCAAATGAAACTCAAAAGAGTCAAATAAATAAATGATAACAAAGCTAATTGAATCAATCAAACAAAGCTAATTGAATCAAATGAAACTCAAATGCATTCAACAAAGCTAATTGAATCAAATGAAACTCAAATGCATTCAACAAAGCTAATTGAATCAAATGAAACTTCAAATGCATTCGAACAAAGCTAATTGAATCCAAATGAAACTCAAATGCATTTCAACAAAGCTAATTGAATCAAATGAAACTCAAATGCATTCAAACAAAGCTAATTGAATCAAATGAAACGTCAAATGCATTCAAACAAAGCTAATTGAATCAAATGAAACTCAAATGCATTCAACAAAGCTAATTGAATCAAATGAAACTCAAATGCATTCAACAAAGCTAATTGAATCAAATGAAACTCAAATGCAATCAACAAAGCTAATTGAATCAAATGAAAACTCAAATGCATTCAACAAAGCTAATTGAATCAAATGAAACTCAAATGCATTCAACAAAGCTAATTGAATCAAATGAAACTCAAATGCATTCAAACAAAGCTAATTGAATCAAATGAAAGTCAAATGAAGTCAAAACAAGCTAATTGAATCAAATGAAACTCAAATGCATTCAACAAAGCTAATTGAATCAAATGAAACTCAAATGCATTCAACAAAGCTAATTGAATCAAATGAAACTCAAATGCATTCAAACAAAGCTAATTGAATCAAATCAAATGAATTAGTCAAATGAAGTCGAAACAAAGCTAATTGAATCAAATGAAACTCGAATGCATTCAAACAAAGCTAATTGAATCAAATGAAACTCAAATGCATTCAACAAAGCTAATTGAATCAAATGAAACTCAAATGCATTCAACAAAGCTAATTGAATCAAATGAAACTCAAATGCATTCAACAAAGCTAATTGAATCAAATGAAAATCAAAGCTAATTGAATCAAATGAAAGTCATAATGCATTAAACAAAGCTAATTGAATCAAATGAAACTCAAATGCATTCGAACAAAGCTAATTGAATCAAATGAAACTCAAATGCATTCAACAAAGCTAATTGAATCAAATGAAACTCAAATGCATTCAACAAAGCTAATTGAATCAAATGAAACTCAAATGCATTCAACAAAGCTAATTGAATCAAATGAAACTCAAATGCATTCAACAAAGCTAATTGAATCAAATGAAACTCAAATGCATTCAACAAAGCTAATTGAATCAAATGAAACTCAAATGCATTCGAACAAAGCTAATTGAATCAAATGAAACTCAAATGCATTCAAGCAAAGCTAATTGAATCAAATGAAACTCAAATGCATTCAACAAAGCTAATTGAATCAAATGAAACTCAAATGCATTCAAACAAAGCTAATTGAATCAAATGAAATTAATGCAAATTCAAAAGTCAAAAAGCTAATTGAATCAAATGAAACTCAAATGCATTCAAACAAAGCTAATTGAATCAAATGAAACTCAAATGCATTCAAGCAAAGCTAATTGAATCAAATGAAACTCAAATGCATGCAACAAAGCTAATTGAATCAAATGAAACTCAAATGCATTCAACAAAGCTAATTGAATCAAATGAAACTCAAATGCATTCAACAAAGCTAATTGAATCAAATGAAAGTCAAATGCAGTCCAACAAAGCTAATTGAATCAAATGAAACTCAAATGCATTCAAAAAAGCTAATTGAATCCAAATGAAACTCAAATGCATTCAACAAAGCTAATTGAATCAAATGAAACTCAAATGCATTCAACAAAGCTAATTGAATCAAATGAAAGTCAAATGAAGTCCAAACAAAGCTAATTGAATCAAATGAAACTCAAATGCATTCAACAAAGCTAATTGAATCAAATGAAACTCAAATGCATTCAACAAAGCTAATTGAATCAAATGAAACTCAAATGCATTCAACAAAGCTAATTGAATCAAATGAAACTCAAATGCATTCAACAAAGCTAATTGAATCAAATGAAACTCAAATGCATTCAACAAAGCTAATTGAATCAAATGAAACTCAAATGCATTCAAACAAAGCTAATTGAATCAAATGAAACTCAAATGCATTCAACAAAGCTAATTGAATCAAATGAAACTCAAATGCATTCAACAAAGCTAATTGAATCCAAATGAAACTTCAAATGCATTAACAAAGCTAATTGAATCAAATTGAAACTCAAATGCATTCAAACAAAGCTAATTGAATCAAATGAAACGTCAAATGCATTCAACAAAGCTAATTGAATCAAATGAAACTCAAATGCATTAAACAAAGCTAATTGAATCAAATGAAACTCAAATGCATTCAACAAAGCTAATTGAATCAAATGAAACTTCAAATGCATTAGACAAAGCTAATTGAATCAAATGAAACTCAAATGCATTCAACAAAGCTAATTGAATCAAATGAAACTCAAATGCATTCAACAAAGCTAATTGAATCAAATGAAACTCAAATGCATTCAACAAAGCTAATTGAATCAAATGAAACTCAAATGCATTAAACAAAGCTAATTGAATCAAATGAAACTCAAATGAAATCAACAAAGCTAATTGAATCAAATGAAACTCAAATGCATTCAACAAAGCTAATTGAATCAAATGAAACTCAAATGCATTCAACAAAGCTAATTGAATCAAATGAAACGTCAAATGCATTCAACAAAGCTAATTGAATCAAATGAAACTCAAATGCATTCAACAAAGCTAATTGAATCAAATGAAACTCAAATGCATTCAACAAAGCTAATTGAATCAAATGAAACTCAAATGCATTCAACAAAGCTTAATCAAATGAAAGTCAAAACAAAGCTAATTGAATCAAATGAAACTCAAATGCATTCAACAAAGCTAATTGAATCAAATGAAACTTCAAATGCATTCAACAAAGCTAATTGAATCAAATGAAACTCAAATGCATTCAACAAAGCTAATTGAATCAAATGAAAACTCAAATGCATTCAACAAAGCTAATTGAATCAAATGAAACTTCAAATGCATTCAACAAAGCTAATTGAATCAAATGAAACTCAAATGCATTCAACAAAGCTAATTGAATCAAATGAAACTCAAATGCATTCAAACAAAGCTAATTGAATCAAATGAAACTCAAATGCATTCAAACAAAGCTAATTGAATCAAATGAAACTCAAATGCATTCAACAAAGCTAATTGAATCAAATGAAACTCAAATGCATTAACAAAGCTATTATCAATGAATCAAATGAAACTCAAATGCAATTTCAAACAAAGCTAATTGAATCAAATGAAACTCAAATGCATTCAACAAAGCTAATTGAATCAAATGAAACTCAAATGCATTCAACAAAGCTAATTGAATCAAATGAAACTCAAATGAATTCAAACAAAGCTAATTGAATCAAATGAAACTCAAATGCATTCAACAAAGCTAATTGAATCAAATGAAACTCAAATGCATTCAACAAAGCTAATTGAATCAAATGAAACTCCAAATGCATTCAAACAAAGCTAATTGAATCAAATGAAACTTCAAATGCATTCAACAAAGCTAATTGAATCAAATGAAACTTCAAATGCATTCAAACAAAGCTAATTGAATCAAATGAAATCAAATGCATTCAACAAAGCTAATTGAATCAAATGAAACTCAAATGCATTCAAACAAAGCTAATTGAATCAAATGAAACTCAAATGCATTCAACAAAGCTAATTGAATCAAATGAAACTCGAAATGCATTCAACAAAAGCTAATTGAATCAAATGAAACTCAAATGCATTCAACAAAGCTAATTGAATCAAATGAAACTCAAATGAATTGAAACAAAGCTAATTGAATCAAATGAAACTCAAATGCATTCAACAAAGCTAATTGAATCAAATGAAACTTCAAATGCATTAAACAAAGCTAATTGAATCAAATAAAAGTCAAATGAAGTCAAACAAAGCTAATTGAATCAAATGAAACTCAAATGCATATCAAACAAAGCTAATTGAATCAAATGAAACTCAAAATGTTCAACAAAGCTAATTGAATCAAATGAAACTCGAAATGCATTGCAACAAAGCTAATTGAATCAAATGAAACTTCAAATGCATTCAACAAAGCTAATTGAATCAAATGAAACTCAAATGCATTCAACAAAGCTAATTGAATCGAAATGAAACTCGAAATGCATTCAACAAAGCTAATTGAATCAAATGAAACTCAAATGCATTCAACAAAGCTAATTGAATCAAATGAAACTCAAATGCATTTAAACAAAGCTAATTGAATCAAATGAAACTCAAATGCATTTCAACAAAGCTAATTGAATCAAATGAAACTCAAATGCATTCGAAAAAGCTAATTGAATCAAATGAAATCAAATGCATTCAACAAAGCTAATTGAATCAAATGAAACTTCAAATGCATTCAACAAAGCTAATTGAATCAAATGAAACTCAAATGCATTTAAACAAAGCTAATTGAATCAAATGAAACTCGAATGCATTCGAACAAAGCTAATTGAATCAAATGAAACTTCAAATGCATTCAACAAAGCTAATTGAATCAAATAAAAGTCAAATGCATTCAACAAAGCTAATTGAATCAAATGAAACTCAAATGCATTCGAACAAAGCTAATTGAATCAAATGAAACTCAAATGCATTTCAACAAAGCTAATTGAATCAATTAATGAAACTCGAAATGCATTCAACAAAGCTGATTGAATCAAATGAAACTCAAATGCATTCAACAAAGCTAATTGAATCAAATGAAACTTCAAATGCATTCAACAAAGCTAATTGAATCAATTGAAGTCAAAAATGAAATTGAACAAAGCTAATTGAATCAAATGAAACTCAAATGCATTCAACAAAGCTAATTGAATCAAATGAAACTCAAATGCATTCAACAAAGCTAATTGAATCAAATGAAACTCAAATGCATTCAACAAAGCTAATTGAATCAAATGAAAGTCAAATGAAGTCAAACAAAGCTAATTGAATCAAATGAAACTCAAATGCATTCAACAAAGCTAATTGAATCAAATGAAACTCAAATGCATTCAACAAAGCTAATTGAATCAAATGAAACTCAAATGCATTCAACAAAGCTAATTGAATCAAATGAAACTCCAAATGCAGTCAACAAAGCTAATTGAATCAAATGAAACTAGAATGTCAATAAAGCTAATTGAATCAAATGAAACTCAAATGCATTCAACAAAGCTAATTGAATCAAATGAAACTCAAATGCATTCAACAAAGCTAATTGAATCAAATGAAACTCCAAATGCATTCAACAAAGCTAATTGAATCAAATGAAACTCAAATGCATTAATACAAAGCTAATTGAATCAAATGAAACTCAAATGCAGTTCAACAAAGCTAATTGAATCAAATGAAACTCAAATGCATTAATTACAAAGCTAATTGAATCAAATGAAACTCGAAATGCATTTAACAAAGCTAATTGAATCAAATGAAACTCAAATGCATTCAACAAAGCTAATTGAATCAAATGAAACTTCAAATGCATTCAACAAAGCTAATTGAATCAAATGAAACTTCAAA